>JASCZW010006298.1:0-101378 GCA_034211315.2 Aedes japonicus | reverse complement strand
TTGTTTTCTCAAATTACTTTTTGCTCCTATCAAGGAACACATTACGAATTCATGAACTCGTAAAATGCTGTTTTTTAAATGCCGTCTTAGAACTCATTCATATTTATTCCGGCTTATGGTTCGAAGTTGAAAAAGCATTTTAAAAGCATTTTGCCTCCATGCATTAAACGAGGACAATATTGATAGTGAAGGAAGTCACCAAATGACCACAAATAGTTTCATATTAGTCATTGTGAAAGATAAGTTGGTCCTTTCTTTAGGCAAAATGATGATTTTCCAAACGCCGTATTGAAATATGGCTCCATTTGTTTTGGATATTTTGCTATCAAATAAAATTTCCCATGCAGCTTTTATCTCTAGATCTGTTATTTACTGCTATATGAATCAGAAGAGCAGAGAATCGAACAAAGCAGAACAACAAAAAACCAACCACGTGTAATACGTGAAGTTTGACAGCTGTAGCCATTTTGGCCCCATGCTGGTTTTGATGGCAGCCAATGTGGTTTTAGGAAGATTCCTCAAATGGTCTTTCCACTAGAACATTTTCAAAATCTCTATGGTCTTTAAAGGTTTTATTAGCATGTTTTCACAAACCGTCTCTACCGTCGGGCCACTCTGCTAGCATATTTCGCCTTAAAGAAGCACTAAAAGTGTTGTCGGTAGACAAAGCAGTTTTGGATGTATCTTATCTACGCAGCCGGGAGGGGTATAGGCTGGAATAAAATATCCAAGAATTGTTACTTGGGCGGCCAAGCGCTGGTAAAAATGATTTGCAAACCCAAAATACGGTACTTTTGGGTAGTTTTAGTTTCTAGGCAAGATCGCGTACCGATAAATACGGATTTGGCTGCGCACTTCTGCTTGATTCGACACCATTTTACTGAATGTTAGAAGAATTTAAATATGTTATACCATGAAACCACATGCAGAGTTGCGGCGGTCATACCAGTGCAAACATTTAAGTGATGAAATAATTCCAAAACCCACACTGAAAAAGAAAAGAAATGTGTCCGAAATGTATCGTGGACAGGCTTTAGAGTTACACAACTCATTATATAATGTCTCCAGGAAACCTTCAAGGAATATGGATGCAATGTCGGCCTAATTTGCATCGCTCTTATGTCCAGACTGATTGCTTCTTACGAACTTACTACCACCCCGCTTTCCGACTACCCCCTTGATTCGACAGTCCCCGGGATGGTGATAAGTTTATCGCAATAGACGAAGGAAGTAAAGAGCCGCAATATTTATCATGGCAACCTCCTCGATTATCGACCCCAGAGAACATAGGCGGTAACAAAAGAGAATAACTTAATTTGCATCACGTTGACCTTACCAAACTCCAATGCCATTTGAGAAAACAAGCATTTTGGTTAATTGTTCATTAAAATTATTAAAAGTAATAACAACATAAGTTGTCACGTATAAGGAAGTGTACTTTTAATTGTTGCCTTGTGGAGATTGTCTGTCCAGATGGTTTTATTTTGTTGTTAACTATGTCTCATAGATCATGACTTACGGTAAACCCCGCTAGTACTACACCTGATATCAATGTCCCTTACGCAAACGGTAATACGACGTGGCAGAGAAATAAATGTGCAAAATATGTGGTACTTGCTCTGCTGGGCAATTCTTTCATTTTATGTGCGAACGCACATCCGGTCCATCGCACCTCAGTTTGAGTTATTTTCGTCAAAGGTGAATTGACTGCAAAAGTGCAGTAAATCTTTGGGACGTAGTACAAGTCGACAAATCAAAAACATCAACTTGAATCAGATCGATGGTTTTTATTTGTTCCTCGATAAAATTGAGTGTCTACATTTCTAACTAACTTGAAAACTTGGCTTTTGTAAAGTTGATTTGATTGAGCCCGTGCAAATAAATGATTTATAAAATTCCAACAGAAGTGACTTCAAATGGAGTATAATATGTGATCGGTGCGGGTTAGTTGGCCGATGGAGATCTACGGATGAATGTGTGCGTGATCACTCAAAAGATGGAGCGCAAAACGGCTTTCCGATTTTCAATTGCAATGAATTAACGGGTGCCCGCATAAACAACAACCATAAGAAGTGCCTAACCACCAATTCGGGGTATCATCCCAACTGTAAGTAGTATGGTGACACCATCTATACTATCGTTCCTGAATGGGACGTGTTTATTAGGGTGATAACTAAAATTTTAGATTTTCTTCGGGGCCCCTGTGCTCAACACCAAACGAGCGCTGAGAGAAATGAGAGTGTGTATGTGTAAGCTCTCTTCCTCTCGACCTCTTTCTGCTTGTATTTTTTTGCTTTGTCTTTGCTTGCTCAGTTTTGCTCGAAATGCCGTCGAAACAGGAAGCATTACGCGAGCGCGTTGTACGGTTCTACAAACTGCACAGAAATGTCGGCAAAAAGTATACGGTTCTACATTTTAAAAGCAAAAATGTTGCGGCTTCGATTGTTTACCTTATCCTAAGATCTTCAATAACTACTCGCAAGCTGATTATCCTTATCATGCCCTTGTATGAAGGGCTAAACATGGGTTGGTTGGATCGATAGGCAACATCACTTATACCTATCCACAGAGATATAGAGAATCTCCTTCCAACAACAAGATTGAACAATTGGTCATAAGAGCGAGGTATCTAACATGAGGATGCCCCAATGGGTGGGGAGAAGAGCCCACCCTCTATTCACAAACTGTTAGCGATGGGAATTTGGAACCTCTCCCCATTCAGAGTGCTTCGATCGGGTGCCCTGGTGGTCCCCCTTATTTCCATGAAAGATTTATGTAATAGCGTATGTATTTATGTAAATGAAAAATACTACAATCATTCGTATCTAAAGATTACAAAATGCTTCCCGGGCCACAATTATTTACTGTAAGCGAAGACATCCCCGAAACGGAGAAGGCAACTTTTACCGAAAAATTCGGTAATAAGGTTATGGTTTGGCAGGCAATATGCGAGTGTGGTAAAACATCTAGTCCGTACATCACAACGGAGACAATGAACACTCACAAATACGTTACGGAATGTCTCCAGAAGCGATTATTGCCGATGATCAAGCAGCACGAAGGTTTTGGCCTGAATTGGCGTCATGCCATTACGCAAAGCACACTTTAGAATGGTCCAAAAGTCAAAATGTTTGTTTCGTGCCGAAAGACATAAATCCGCCGAACAGCCCGGAGGCACGGCCAATCGAGACTTTTTGGGCTTTAACCAAAGCAAAGCATCGAACATTCATAAAACCAGCGGACGACATCCAAAAATTTAAGAAAGATTGGCCAAAAGTGGTCAAAATGGTGGGAAGTACCACTGTGCAGAAGCTAATGGATCATGTTCGAGGAAAAGTTAGGACTTTTGGCTATGATTAAAAATTCTGATTAAACGAGAGTGAAATATCATATTAAACACAAATATAAATATGATATGCCAAATAAAATTATTAAAACTAAAAAAAACATGACTTTTTTTTGTTATTTGGAAAGTGTGATCATACTTTCTGGAACAGTCTATATTAATAAATGAACTTAGGGTTCGTTTGTAGTTTTGCTGTGA
The DNA here is from genome assembly GCA_034211315.2 of Aedes japonicus. Lineage (NCBI taxonomy): Eukaryota > Metazoa > Arthropoda > Insecta > Diptera > Culicidae > Aedes > Aedes japonicus. The sequence continues at coordinate 97,834 of JASCZW010006298.1, read as the reverse complement.
AATGAATTTAAAATTCATGCCAATAGAAGACAGATTCATCATATCACTGCTTCAAAAGTAAATAATCTCACGGTCCGCTTCGCCAGTAACAAGAAACCAACCAGCAAACCGCATTTGCATTACATCTTTCTCGTAAGTGTCAGGTCACCTTATTAGTAATCCAATCATGCTGTTCGACTACAGTTGCATCAGTAAATCACTTGGCTAGTGGTGGTCGAGTCAATGCATCAAATTTGCCCAACTCACTGCTTGGTTGCACTTTTATGTCACTTTCTCATAGAGGCAAAAACCGAAGCAAGTAAATCGAATGCATTTGCACAAGTGCGTCCATCTCGTCTTGTGCACAACTGTAACTGCGGTAGTCGCGGTTTCCGTTCGCTACATGATTGATGAAATTAACACCAGTGTTTTCGTTTTTTGCATATTTGAACCAATCGAGTTCCAATGTTGGCAATTTTACGAGACGCTTGCGACCCGGCATGAAGATGTCTGCAATGGTGAAACAAAAAAAAACAGGTACTGAAATTGGACATGCAACAAGCCACAAAATGTGGCAGAGAAATAAATCTTAAAAAGGCGAAGAGAAATAATAAATCTTGTACCCGAATGCATATATTCATTATATTTGAGAGAATGCGGTACGCAACAACCAACCAACCAGCCAACCAACCCGGCTAGCGTGATAAAAAGGGAAAAAATACAAATTATCCTTAAAAAGACAAAACAAGATTTTTGCGGTTTTGCTGATCGTTTTCTTCCCGAGGCATCCTCTTATTAAAGGGTGCACCTTGGGAAGACTGGTTAAAGTTGTGGTCATGCCCCCTCTGCGTATTTTTTGTTTTTTCATTACTCGTTTCTCAGGACCACAGCTTAATTATTGCTGAGGGAAGATTTTCATAAGGATATCGGCCGGATCGCTTTTGGATCAACTATTGCACTCGAATTTTGCGTTTGTCGTGGCTTTTAAACTTCAGCTCTCTGTTAACAGACAGGGAAGATCTGTCCAAGCTCAAAAACACACACAAAAACAACGCGTCTTAAGTGCTACCGCACCACAATGTCCATTAGCGCAAGGACGAACAAGTCTTCCTTTTATGGGCGATGGCTCGAACGTTTCTGTCATTCCGAGGCTTCCATCCACTGCAAACGCGATGAATGTCATGAGTTTATTTATTGTTGACTGATGTAATAATATTTTATTTGTCCATAATTAACAGGCTCTCAGTTATTATTACGTTGACGGGAGTCACATTTCGATTTAACTGCCTGATAATAACCTGTTTGAAGTGAGGCACTCTGTTGAAAATCAGGGTCAGTGAGGAGGGTGCATCGTTTCGGATGATTTCTCGGAGTGCAGCTTTCACTGCTCTAAAATTGTAAAATTTCCTGACAAAGGCCTTCTGTGATTCAATCTTTTTAGCATGTTGTGACAACCCGATAGGTGGGATCGAAGGAACAAGATTGTTATACAGCTAGAATTGATGACAACCAGTCAGTTGCAAGGTAATCTGCTGCTCATGACAAATCCGTCCCATTTTTGAAATCAAAATACTGAGAAAAATGCGTTTTACGCTTGCGTTGTTTTTTTGTTGTTTTTTGGGCTTTCCCATAACAAGCTTTTTAAGTTTATACAGTTTTGCAAAAGTTAAGCTAAAGGGGAGGCTGTGCTACTGAACACGTTGTTAATTAGGCAGGTTTAGGCAGGAAAATTGGCAGCGTGTCGTCATTTGAGACGGAATTCATGCCACAAATAAAGTAGATGTGCGGAAGAATGACTTTCGTGTTCAATCCGAAGGCATTACTCAGCCCAAGTAGCACTTATAAGTTATATTCTCCATGTGTCACAATTTACATTCATAAAAGTGCTAGCTGGCTAGTTTAAATGGCCTTCCGATCAAAATTTGGTCAAACAGTAATGTCTGTGAGTCGATCAAAGTTTTTATTAATAAGTCAAATTATTTTCCTTTTTCAAGTTCAGTTAATACAGAATACAGGAGAAATATTCAGCTTAGCTTCCTTTTTGGCAAACGCGGATTGCCGGTTCTTTCATTTAACACGTGCCTTCAGGATTTTGTACAGTCTCCTTGTCCACTGTTATTCGTTGCAGAACGACAGCTTGCCTTGAACTGTTTCTGCACTCACAACAGCTTTCTGAGTCTTCTTAAGGTTCCGCTTGACGATGTGCCCAATATTATACTGTTGGATGGAGTTCTCGGCGTGTTGGGAGTGGTTCTATGTCCTATGGGCACCACTATGAACATTGTTAGGTCTTTAGCGATACCACTCCTGAAGCCTGTTTACCGACAATGATGCAGAAGATGCCAAATCCGGCCAAAATAGAACGGAACTATTCCGTGTCGCTTCAAGAAAGGGGCAGACGATTTTGTAGGCATCTCGCTCAGATGAAATTTCCTGGTTGACGGTTCCGGTCGCAATGTGAACGTTGCAATCTTGCAAGTCACAGGAATACAGATGGCTTGCCACACAGCGTATATTTTGACAGCTTTAACCCTTGCAGCTTTCTGATACAATATTTAGCAACTATCTTGTACCTTCAAATGTCCGTCGTTGCTGTACCTAAAAGACCTGTATGCAGAGCTGTTCAAGTCTGCACTCTGACGTAAGTTTCATCGTCTGTATCACGCAATCAAACTTACGTCAGCATCGTCGTATAGAACTTTCACGATCGTGCTTTAGCCGACGTGTTTCGTTTATCGTCGAGATTTGGAGTCACCACTTTCTTGTAAGTCGCCAGTCCAGCTCGTTTTCTAGCTCTATCCACGGTTGCAAGGCGCCACTCCCAGCTTCTTTGCGACATCTCGGACGGAGCAGGTTGGGGCTCACGCTCAAAACAGCGGGCAGACTCTTTTTGTCGTCACTGTGGCTCCAGCTTTCGATTTCCCCGATCCAGCTTTCCTGCTGTCGACAAACGTTCACCGATCGCTTTTCATACGTTGGTAACAGTTGATTTGCTACATTCAACAATTTCGCCAACTTGGCGTGAGCAGTAGTTGGATTTTCGCCATGCACGTGCAAAATTTTGATTCGTTGCTTCTCTTCCATCGACGACATTTTGATAACTGAGATGCCAATCTCAAAATTAAAATTAGAGGTATGATGCTACCGCACATATCTTCAAAATGAGGGGTGTGCAAAATGTTTTAATGCACGATGAAAGAAAATGCGTCAAATTTAAGTCGACCAAATTTTGATCGGATCACCCTTTAGTCTAATAGATGTACTTCTTATGCAATACAGATCTAGGTTCACTTATTTAACAAATTTATTTGCTATAGATGTGTTTGATGTTTCAAAATTTGAACATGTCTGTTTACATTTGACATCTTGTTTACCGATTATGTTGTATAAAACAAGTCTTCTGTATTTCAAGAAACAAACACATTAATTCTAGAAAATGGGGTTATTATAACATATTAAGAAATAGAACAAAACTGGTCATGTATGTTGTGCTCGCGTCGTATTGAACGTTGAATGACCTTTGAAATAAGACTATTATTATTATTATTATTATTTTCTGGGTGTGACGTCATTTAGAATACACAATATCCTAACGTCATCACAATATTTCACCACTTTACGAAAACTGGTTCACCATCGAGTTGCGCAAGCTCATGGTTCTTGCTCCGTCTCCAGACTTCGTCCGGAAAGTGAGTGACTCTTGCACCAAAGGTGTGGCACAAGCGATATGGCTGGCCCAGTAACGAACGGAATAACAAGAGAGGAACGCACGACGCCCCACCAGAGGCAGGAAAAATCCCAGGACCAAGGTTCGGAAAAAGAGAGAGAGACGCTAGAAAGAAAAAGCGAGCCGAAGCCTAATTCGAAAGCGTAACCGCGATGAGGCTCTCATCGTGAAGATCGACGAGTCTAAGTAGTCCGAGGTCCTATAGGCGATTCACGGTGAAGCCAAGCTTGCGAATCTGGCTGCCGACGTGCGGATCGTCCGCTGTGCTCGCACCGGTGAAATGATCATTAAGCTCAAGAAAGACACTAAGCTGAAGGGCCCAGCGTACACAAAGCTGGCTTGCCGAGTTAGTGACTCTCCAATGTAAAAATTGGACAGGATCATGGAGGCTGATGAAATCTCCACGGTGAAATAGCCACAACAGCCATACGGCTGCGAAAGGATCCACTCGGCACCCAAGTGGCAACAATACGGCTGTCAGTAGCCGCCGCAGACTCGGCCCTGAAGGTGGCAAAACTTATAGTGGAGTGCTTTGCACAGTGACTCTGCATCTGGGTGGTTTGCGCACCAGCCGCCAAAGGCGTGCTTTAAGTGCCTCGAGAGCAGGCATATGTCGTGGGAATGTAAAGGCCCCGATATGAGCAACTTATGCCGAAAATGTGGAGAGAAACGCCACAAGGCCCGGGACTGCAAGGAGTCCCACAAATTCATGACATGCTCTGGGAAACCAAACGACAAGCACGTTACGGAGCTCAACACAGTACGGGTAACCCAACAGAATCTGAACCACTGTGATGCAGCTCAGAAACTACTAAGTCAGGCAGTTCATGAGTCAGGAAAGGAAATCGCAATAATATCTGACCCACACCGCATTCCCGCTGGTAATGGAAACTGGGTTTCGGAAATGTCCAATTTAGTTGTATTATGGACAACGGGCAAGTTCCCGATCCAGGAGGTTGTGTCCACCTCAAACGAGGGCTTCGCGGTCACAAAAGTGAACAAAGTGTTCATTTTAGCTGCTTTGCTTGGTCAATTGGCCGGTTCTCACAAATGGTTGATCGAATGACAACAGAGCTAACGGGTCGTAATCCGTTGGTACTAGCGGGTGACTTCAACATCTGGGCAGCCGCCTTACCAAACCAAGACGCCAGATTCTTCTTGAGGCCCTGGCCAGGCCCAACGGAGACTTGGCCAACGTAGGTACCAAAAGTACATTCAATAGAAACGGAGCGCAATCGATCATCGACGTGACGTTCTGCAGCCCGGGGCTGTTGAAATACTAGAGAGTGGAGGATGGCTACACTCATAGTAACCACCTAGCGGTTCGATATAGCATTATGCACAACGCTAGGTAGCGCGCAGAGGGATGAGCACCCATTCCATTCGCCCGCAGATAGAGGACGTCGTACTTTGATAAAGGAGTATCCAAAGTAGCGCTTCAACTCGTAGCACTACTTACACGAATGTGCGACGCAATCATGCCCAGAAAGGTCGAACCTAGGGATGGTAGGTCGCCGAATTATTGGTGGGCAGAGATGATCGTCAACCTCTGGAGAATACGCCTCCAAGCTAGAAAGAGGATGCAAAGAACGCGGTCGAACTCCGAAAGAACTGAACGTCACGTAGCGTTAGCCACCGCCAAGGCCGCACTAAAGAAACGAGATAAATGCCTGTAGACGAGCCTGCTTTAAGGGTTTGTGTTCGAAAGCCAATACGAACCCTTGGGGTGACGCTTATCGGGTGTTAATGACCAAAACCAAGGGCACGACAGCTCCAACCTAGCAATCACCAGAGCTACTGCAGTCGGTCATTAGGGGACTCTTTCCGCGCCACGGCCAGAGTCCCTGGCCTCCCATAACTGCAGTATTGTCCCATGATAGTAACAACGGCACCGCGGATGAAGGGGATGAGGTGGCTGTTACAAACGATGAAATCATTGCAATAGGTAAGTCGCTGAAGACTGAAGAAATACCGAACCTTGCCATCAAAGCAGCTATCTCACTGGCGCTCGGAATGTTCAGAGTGGTGATGCAAAGATGTTTGGACGAAACCGTCTTCCCGGACGCCTGGAAAATCCAGACGCTAATATTGCAACCAAAGACAGGGAAGCCACTAGGGGATCCATCGGCATATAGACCTATTTATCTGTAGGACATAGTGGGTAAGGGTAATCCTCAACAGACTGATAAAATACACGGAGGGTATAGACGGTCGATCTTAAAATCAGTCTGGCTTTCGTAAAAAGAAGTCGACGGTGGAAGCCATTCTGTCAGTCACAAAGAGGGCCGAAGTGGCAATCCAGTGCAAGAGGCGAGGAGTCCACTACTGTGAAGTGGTCACCCTTGCCGTTTCACTGCCGGTTCAAATGTGTTCAAAACGGTGTGGCCCGAACTGTTTTTTTTTCTTCTGGTTTAATTCGTTCCAAAACGGCTTTTCAATATCCCTGCCAATAAGGCACACTTACTGTTGACAGTATTTCGTTCATAAAATACCTTGTTTTCACAACCAGGGATTGTCGAAAAACACAGAGTAGTGCAAAATAGGCAAGTGCTTCACCCAATTTCAAGTGTGCGTCTCCTGTTTCAGAAGAGCGCACAAAACGAAAGTGCGAGAGATTTCGTAGCAGCACGAGAGACAGAAAGCCGCACATGCACTACTCTTTCAGAGACAAAGAGTAATGCACAGTGCTCTACTCAGAGCTCTACTCAGTGCTTTACTCTGTGCTTTGGCTCATGTTTTGGTAAATGGTAGCAAAATGAAAAGTGTTGATGTTAGTAACAAAAAGGCATTGTATGGGTTCATAGAGGATTTTTTTAATTAAAATCGTTATTCACATACTAGTCCGGCCCATGCCGCCGTGTCTGTTTTTTGCACTTGTGTGCACAGAGACGACAAGGGAGAGTGCAATCGTTAGCATCCAAAGAGACGAGAGTAAATTCAAAATGAGATGTGCTGCTTTGAGCGCACGGCACAACAAGGGTGCACGGGAGTACAGACTGCACTTTCACATCTCTTTGAAATTTAATGTGCTGTCTCGTAGCAGCGCGTGCTGCACTCAAAGAGATTTGAGTCGCACCTTATCCCTGTTCACAACCAAAAGCCTTTGTCATACGTTGGGAGTGCCCCAACAGCATCTTTACTGTTATTTAAATCGGTTTATGGGAAATTATGGGAAATAAAGATGAACATGAATTCCGGGAATCGTTTACCAAAGCGAACCCTGCTGCCAACCCAACACTTTTATCCGACATCCTAGTGGTTTCTCGTGGAAGTGCAGAGGATTGCGCAGTTTCCGAGAATGCGAATATCACGTGACAACACTCCTACTATTTCCATGTTTGACCTGCTTTTTAGCGCCAATATTCAGGGTTGCCACACTATTTTCCGTTTCCATCTTTAATTTTATCCAAAAAAAACCTTGTTTATCTGTGTTTAACTGCAGAAAATCTTGTCAAAAATCTTTGCTTCAAACCTTTTTGTGTGGAAGTAGACATTTTTCAGGTAACCTGCGCAATCGAAGGGCCCGAAACATCACAACCTCCTACACTCGTCCTCTCTTCCTGAAAATGGGGTCGTTTCCGCAAGGTACAAGGACCGTGGGCAGTTTAGTCCTACCACCACAAACGCTGAAGTACTGCGAATTGGCTCGACGATTTCACCAAATTGGTGGCTTACCTATGGAGGAATACGCACATGCTCAACTGAGGTTGCTGATCGGGCTGGATAATCTTCGTCTATGTGTTCCACTCAAATTTCGGAAAGAGGGTGCGAACGATCCTATCGCTGCCAAGTTCCGTTTGGTATGGAGTATATTTGGGAGTATACCGGCCCATAACCGTACGGAATGTGTTGTTACTTTTCATGGTGCAGCGTTGCCTGATTTTGATCAAAAGATGAATGACCAGATGCGGGATTACTTCGCTATGGAGAATGCTGAAGTTGCTGCCCCGTGTAACCTCGAGCCTGAAGCGGATAAGACAAATTTTTCAAAATTCAACACATCGCACAGAAGATGGATATTATTTCGAGATGGGGTTTTTGTACTTACCTCACCAATCAGACTAAGGCCGGCGTGGCCTTGTGGGGTTTTTGTGGAAGGTCGTTAATCCGGATTTTCCCGGTAGCTATCCGATGGTTGTGGACTAGAACGAAGAAGCAAATCCACGTTTGACAGAGCAAGATCACAGCCAGATAGCTGCAGAAAGTCATACACAAAACATCGCTTACAGAGCTTACGTCTACACCGGCAAACCGGGTCTGGTATTAACCTCTAGAGGTTATAATCAGTCCGAAGTGACCTGGGAAGGTCAGATTAATATGGGATGCAGCCGCTAAAGTTGGAGCAACTTCATTCAACTCCAAGCTACTGAAGGGACTGGACCTGTTAACGCCACTTCCGAAGGCTCTGTGTCTATTCTGACAGTATTCAGAATTTGGGAGATCTGATGGAGATCTGATGAATCTCCTGCGGATTCTGAGTAGCTACTTCCGGTCAGCTATTCCAGAAAATAATAGTATTTTACGATACCAGCGAAGCAGCGTTCTCATTTGCCGCTTACGTTTGCGCAGAAATACACCACGAAATACAAGTGGTATTTATCGATTCCAAGACAAAGGTTGCTCCACCTGAAACTCTGTTTGTTCCACCTGAAACTCTGTTTGTTTGCGACTCGAACTCAACGCCACCGTACTTGGAGCCCGTCTGCTGAAGACCCTTCAAAACCATCACAGTATTCTGATATCTGGGAGGTTTCTCTGGAGCGATTCGATTACAGTATTGTCGTGGATCCGCTCCAAACATCGCCAGTACCACAAGTTCGTAGTTTTTGGTGCCGGGGAGATTTTGATGACTACAAATCCGACGGAGTGGAGATGGGTTCCTACTAAGCTTAACGTTGCTGACCAAGCAATAAAATGGACCAACGGTTCGATGAACAACCTTTGGTTTCGTGAGCCAATGTTCTTGTTCGGATCTAAAGCGCCGTAGCCCCAACATCATCGTTCAATGTTAACGAAGGAAGAACTTCGTTCTACTATCGTCCTGAGTCACCTCATACCGCTAGTGGGTGTCCTGATAGAAGTTTCCGGTTCAACTCATGAACCAAGCTTCAGCGAACCGATGCATATGTGACGCACTATGTGAACAACTGTTTCCGGAAAATACGCCAAGACCGTCTCCTGCTGGGTCTCTTCACCCAAAATGAGTTGAATCGATATTCTCAATGCCATGGGGTCTACCCGAGAAAAGTCATCGCATTGTGCACAAATCCTGCTCAATTTACAAGACATGACCTTTTATAGATGATCGTGAGGTCTTAAAGATGCGCGGAAGGATCGGGCTAATAACATTCCTTATTGTGGATTGGTTCAACACCGAGCAATTTTGGATGCTGCTTGCAAGCCCTTCGATGAAGTCTTGGAGACTGTTATCGCAGAAGCTGAGGCCATGATTATAGTGGACAGCTCACTGGGGTAAATCTTGCGACTGGGGTAAATCTTTGCATGTGGCAACCCTGCCGGTATTGCTTAAATTTGGGATCTTCAGTTTTTACACATTGAGGATGTATAATATTCCGAAGCATCATCTGTTGGTTCTCTGTGTAATTACAGTCGATCTGGTAATATCGGAGTTGCAACCTCGGGTGGTCAATCATGCTCATGCTATTACGTAAGCAGAGCTGAGCTTCCATTGAAAATCTCAGCTTTGACAAAATCACAATCGGAACCGACTTGCGATAAGCAACTGTTATAGTATCGCCACTCGCAATTTGATGATCCAGGATCCGATTTTTAAACAAATTTGTTATAACTTTATAATTCATCTTACCAGGTACACTTCCATCTTACATCCATGCCCCCTTTAAAAACAAAAGGTTAAAAAACATCATAAGCAGACTTACGATCCTGGTTAGTGAAAAGGGTTTGGCCAACCCTCACTCCGCACAAATGTTGCCTTCAAGAGCTCCGAAAACAAGTGATAGGTTAATCACCGCATTTTGTATCAACTCTGTTACGACTATGCATATGACTGTCTGCCCATCACATAACGTAAGCTGACAACTGGTTTTTGGTTTTTAGTTTCCATTTCTCATCAGATTCAATTTCATTGTACCTTTCCACCTTCAACAAACTGCTTCATACCGTTTATAGGGTATGTGGCATAAGTGTCCATTTCGGGCAACTCGATTATGTTTTCTTCCTGACGGAATTCCTATGGCGGACGTCATATCTAAACAATCTGAACTCTTTCGAAAACGCCATGTGCTATGAAGGTGTTTGGCAAATCAAAAATAGTATCCTAACCCTACGCACTTAAATCCATGTGTAACTTCCAAAAAAAATCCCTGGTCCACAGCAATCAGCTCACGATGAGGGACATCATAAAAATGCTCCTTCGCTCCATTAATCTCCGGGACGAACATCTGGCAAAAGAAACGATATGGTGGTTGAGCCCAATAGCAGACCAAAAAGTATGCAACTTCGAGAAAGTTGCCACATTTCCCTCTTCTTGTTTCATAAATAATTGGATTAAGAAGAAGTTTTGGCACTGCCGGTTGACTTTTGCGTTTCGTTTTCTCATTATTGCCTTTGCGAGAAGTTCATGCCTGAATTTTGACACCTTCATCTCGGATTGTAGGAGAAACGATTGCAATCGATTCCAATGAACTGCAGCACCTGTTTGAGTAATGACAACGGATTTAACACGTTTTACAATGTGCGAATCGGGGCGTGATCAGTTGGCTAAAATAAACAGCACATTCCAAAAGCGTCGTCGTCATCGTCGTCGTCGTCCTCCTACGCCATTGTTGGCCCGGAGTTCATTCGCCTGTCGTGGGTAATTAACATTTGTTTATTGACATATGCGCGGAATTGGTGGTAGGTTGCATTTTGGTTCGCACTCCAATCCGAATTTGTCATAACGAGACCGTGTTTGCTGCGATTGGTTGTTTTGACGACAGTTGATTGTTTGTTTTTTTACTTCTTCTTGAGGTCATTGTTCGACTGGAGAGTTGCGATTGTCCCTCGCGAAAAAAAAAGTCTATTTTGACTAACCATTCGGCTTCATTCAGCTCGGTGAAAGTTTTCAAATGCACTAATTAGTGTCTTGAGTTATTGTTAGTTTTTGAAGCAATATTTGATTTCGTGAACAATCTAAAAATATATAGGTTTCAATTATAGAAGTAGGTCGAGCAAAATTGCGCATTCAAGAAGCCGACTGAATCTTATCGAGTCGGTAACCGAACTTGACAGTTGACTTTAGTGTTGAAATTTTTCAAAATTTGATTGAAATATTACACCCATCCAATAATTCAGGACCTTCATAAATTTAGCTGCCATTATTGACAGTCGAAGAATAAGTATTTACATTTTCACTCTTGTTTTGTGAGTTACAATAATGTTTTAGTTTTTTCAGAAAACCTCATTGGGGCACTGTTCTAAAGTTGCGATTTGAAGTATTGTTCGAGGAAGTTATTAATTAATGGGGCCAATTATAGAAGTCGAGTCGACCGTCACTTGGATCGACAGATCTATTTATTACAGATGTTGAGATCGACGCAGTTTTGTTCGGAAACTAGTGACTGATTTGTCAAATTTGGTTGAGTAAGAGTTTGTTGTGATACGCGTTTCTCATCGGTTAGTGGTAATTGGCTAAGAAGTACACTAAGCCATTATTTTTTTGCTGTTGAATTTACAAAAAAAAAAAACAATTTTATAAAAGCAAAATAATGTCTAATCCTATTGAAAACAAAACAAATTACCGTCAGATCTAATGGCTCATCGAGCTGATTAAAATAAATATGGACATCGCCACAGCCTTTTGTGACGTGGAGCCAGCAAAACTAATTCTCTTAGCAGAACTGTTAGGAAATTTATCAAGCGCAGGAATTTTGTTATCAGGAATAACAAAAAGTAAGTTTTATTTTCTCGTTTGCATACTTTTACTTTTGTGATCATAATATTGGCTCTCGAGCCTATTCGGTTTCCACACTTACACTCCAGACACTCTTACTTTTTCACAAATTCAGAAACAAACTTCCACTTACCTCAAGACTATATGTGATAGAAGCTCGGGAGAGAACTTCTCGGAAGTTTAGGAAACAAACTTCCCAAAATATTAGTTGGAACTTTCCATTAGAGAGTTTTTCCGAAGTTTGGAACAGAATATTTCAAAATTTCAGAGTTTTTTGGAAGTTAAAGAAAAACCTCTTAAAAGAACAGAAAGAAATATTCCAGAAGCAAAGGGTGTACTTCCTAGCAGTGTGAGCGAAAACTTCTCAGAAATTCAGGAACAAACTACCCCGAAGTTAAGGAGAAACTGACCAAGAGTTCACAAGAGGACTTCTCAGGAAGATACTTCGAACAAACTTAATGGAATTTCTCTTAAAGTTCTGGAGCGAACTTTCCCAAAGCTTTGGTAAAAAAGTTTCATCAGGTTTCAAGATGAGACTTATCAGAACAATAGAAAGAATATACTCAGGAAAAAAAACTTTCCAGAATTTTTGGAAGAAGCTTACCAGAAAGGGTGCTACCTCTTAGTTCATGACGGAATTTTTCACAAAATTAAGGAATTCAGGAGAGGACTTCCCGGAAGTTTCACAAGAAACTCCCCAACAGTTTAGTTGGAACTACCTAGAAGTGTTCAAGAATTCCCAGAAGTTCGGGTAGATACTACTGAGAAAAACAGATAGACATTTTCCAGAAATGTGCCCCCTATATCCAGTTACCTAGTTACCAACTTTAATAAAGTTCAGAAGATGGCTTCTCAAAAGTTCGATAAGAAACTTTCAATAAATTTAAAAAGGTTTTCCAAAATTTCCTACAGCAAACTTTCCCAAAGTTAGCAAGACTTATCAAAAGTTTAGAAAGTAACTAAGTTCAGGAAAAAAAACTTACCAAATATTTCTGGAAGGTTAGGTTTGGTTGTTAGATGTGAATTTCCGAGAACATCAGGAGTGGCTGCTTAGAAGTTCATGAGGAAACTCAAATTTTTTGCATTTCTTTATTGAAATTAAAGAAATAATCACTGACGAACCGAAGAAGCAGTCTATACTAAAATCATTTATATGATCATAATGATATTCATTGCTCATGACACCATATTAAAATATGGAAACACCATCTTCCCAACCGTTCACATCGCACTATGGGCTGGGACACAAACTCATGTAGGAATTACAATTCTTTAGGTTCATCGCACCTTCGTTTTAGAGATTTGATTCGTCGATTTTGAATAATTTCCCACTTAGGGTACTAGAAGCAAAGGAAAAAGTTTAAATGCTTTACCAGAAGGTCAAAGAACTTCGAAATAAAATCGTTGAAGTGAGGAAGATCACTGCACATACAGCAAGCCTTTGAATGTTAAATGTTTAAAGAAATAATGTTGTCAACTAAGGCATAAATTTGTTGGTGACAGCTAAATAATAATTCCTCCCTGAATAATCTTTGAAATTGATATCGACACTTTGTCCACATATTGGGGTTAGTTATAGAAGTCAAAGTAGATCAATTAAACTCGACACTTGTCACTGAACAGTAGGGAAGATTGTGTTTATCATATTTTAATGTGGTGTCGTGAACGTTACGATCATATGAATGCTTTTGTATAGACTGTTTCTTCGGGTCGTCAGTGATTATCTCTTGAATTTCATAGAAAAAATGCTAAAGTTCTGAGCAGTTTCCTCCTGAACTTTTGGCAAGTGCCTCATGAACTTCTTAGTAATCGCTCCTGATGTTCACAACCCAACTGTATCCTGTCAGAAACATTTGGTAAGAATGTAACTCACTTACTTTTTAAGCTTCTGATAAGTCTTATCCTGAACTGCTATGACTATTTCTCCAAGACTTTGGAAAAGTTTTCCAAAATATCTTAAGAAAACCTTCTCAAACTTTTTGAAAATTTCTTCTTGAACTTTTGAGAAGTCCTCTTCAAACACTAGGGAAGTTTTCTCCTGTACTTCAAGGAAGTTTGTTCCTGAATTTCTGAGAAATTCCCGCTTGAACTAGGAAGTACCCCCTATATTTCTGGAGAGTTTCTTTCTGGTTTTCTCTGAAGTATCTACCTGAACTTCTGGGAATTTCTGAGTTTCGAGAAAACCTCGTTCTGAAATTTTGGAATGTTCGATTCTTAACTTCAGGGAAGCTCGCTAACACTTCTGGGTAGTTCCAACTAAACTGTTGGGAAATTTCTTGCGGAATTGCTGGGAAGTCCTCTGCTGAATATTTTGAGAAATTTCGGATTGAACTTAGAGGAAGTGCCCTTTGTGGTTTGTTCTTGAAATTTGGGGAAGTTTTTCCTGAGCATATTCGTTCTAAAGTTCTGATAAGTCCCATCTTGAACTCCAAGGAAATTTTTGTACTCGAAAACTTGGAGAAAGTGTTCTCCAGAGTTTCTACTGGAATTCCATTTCATTTGTTCAAGTTTCTTCCTGAACTTCTGAGAAGTCCTTTTTGAATTTTGGGAAGTTTTCTCCTTAACTTTTGAAATTTTTGCTCACACGATTAGGAAGTACCACCCGGTTCTGGAATATTTTTTTTGTTCTTTTGGAAGGTTTCCGTCCTTAACTTCTGAGAAATCCTCATTCTGAAATTATGGAATATTCTGTTCCAAACTTCGGGAAAACTCTCCAGAACTTCTGGAAAGTTCCAAGCAATCTTTGGAAGTTTTTTTCCCTAAACTTCTTCCTTGGAGATCTGAGCGAGTCTGTTCCGATTTTAGAGAAAGTTATCCCCTGAGCTTCTGAATAGTATAATCTTGAACCTCGATTTTTTTCTCCTATTTTTTTTTTGAATATTCCTGCTTGACCTTCTAACAAGTGCTGCTTCATATACTTCTGAGAAGTTTCAGCCTGACCTTCAGAGAAGTTTTATTTTTTCCAGGAAATCGTTTCCTGAAACTCTGAGAAGTTGCTGAACTTTCTAGGGTGTTCCGTAAGTTCTGAATATTATTGATCTATACGACTAATTTCACAAACAACTTAACTCGAGGTTAAATTTCCAAATCCCAAGTGCAACTGTATCTAAAATAATGCGGTTAGAAATACTTTTGAAAAAATCACAGTTCTAATGTTTATTTCAAAGGTCAGTGTATGAAACTGAACATTTCAAGATATCTCATTACATCGGTATACCTTCCCAAAGACTTACTTAATTTGGTCAAATACATCATTGTAACTTTGATAAGTCCAAAAAGTTGTAGATTTTAAGCTATAATTAAAAAACTTAAAATCTTCAGCTACTGATTTTAAGTTTTGAATTCCAGGAAAATTTAGCTAACCTAGAATATTAAAAGAAGATTAACTTGTAATGTATGTTAATCCTCCAAAATATTCACATATATATGCTTCAATACACGTAGTAGCTTTGCCCAGAAAGCTTTTGTTAGTGCTGTAGGTTCTATGTTCTGATCTCAAGGATAGTTTGGATGACCTAGAACATGTCATGTTGCTCTATAATGTTTTTAGACTTTAGAATATTAATTGAATATGTTTGAATATTTATTGTAATATTGTATTGCCTAACATTTAGTGTTACAACCGTAAATCTTAAGTTATGAACATCAAGATAGTTTGGATGACCTAGACCATCCATTGTTCTAATCGTTGTACCGGACAACGATTTTGTCGGTTATGGAATACGGTAGTTTTTGTTTTCAGTCAGCGGCTCGGTCGCACTTCATTAAACTGGAACGTATTCAGTATCGGTGTCTTCGTATCGCGTTAGGTTGCATGCACTCGACTCACACCATGAGTCTTGAAGTGCTGGCTGGCATGTTGCCACTCTCGGATCGGTTTACAGAATTATCTCTCCGGCTCCTCACCAGGTGTGAAGTTATGAACCCTCAGGTAATCGAACATTTTGAGAAGCTCCTTGAGTTGAATCCTCAAACCCGCTTCATGACCTTGTACCATTTGTACATAACACAGGATGTCAGCCCTTCGCCGAACATTTCCAATCGTGTTTGCTTCTCCGATTTCGACAATTCGGTTCATTCTGATTTATCCATGAAGCAGGAGCTTCGTGGAATCCCAGAGCATCATCGTCCTATGATTGCTCCAGTGATATTTGCTGCAAAGTTTGGCTAAGTTGATTCCACTAAATCGTTCTTCACTGACGGATCATTGATAGAGGAGTCAGCAGGCTTTGGTATATTTAATGAAATTTATAGCGCCAACCGTAAACTTCAAGCTCCTTGTTCCGTGTATGTCGCTGAATTAGCGGCAATACATTTTACGCTAGAAATTGTTGCCTCACTAACACCGGATCATTTTTTCATTTTCACGGATAGTCTCAGTTCTATAGAGGCTATTCGCTCATTGAAGCCGGTAAAGCACTCCTCGTATTTTCTCATGAAAATACAGGAGCTTCTAAGTGCTTTATCTTCGCGTTATTTTATCATCACCTTTGTATGGGTCCCATCTCATTGTTCGATTCCGGAGCAATGAGAAAGCGAACTCGCTTGCAAAGGTGGGCGCTATGGAAGGCGATATTTGTGATCGACAAATCGCCTTCAACGAATTTTTTCTATTTTTTCGTCAACAGTCACTCGTCAGCTGGCAGTATAAATGGAGTAAAGGAGATTTGGGGCGATGGCAACATTCTATCATCCCAAAGGTGTCGAAGAAATCTTGGTTTAGCGGGATGGATGTGGGTCGAGACTTCATTCGTGTCATGTCTCGCCTCATGTCCAATCATTATTCTTTGAACGCTCATTTATACCGGGTTGGGCTGAGTGACAGCAATCTCTGTGAGTGTGGACAAGGCTATCAGGACGCAGATCACGTTATTTGGTCTTGTGCTGAAGATCGTGGAGTCAGATCGGGGCTTAATGATCCCCTTCGGGCTCGAGGTAGACAACCCAATGTGCCAATTTGAGATATTTTGGCTCTACGTGATTTGGAGTACATGAAACTCATTTATGTGTTTTTGACTAACATTAGCATTAGATTGTAGTTAGTTTAACCTGTATGTTTAGTATAAGTTTTTTTATATGTGTGTGTATGTGTGTGTTTTTTTCTTTTTCAAGAAATGTTCAAGTCAAAAGAAAACCATAAATTGTATAGTTATAAGTGTTTAGATAATTTAGAATTTAAATTTAATGTGTTATGTAAACCATACTTTAAATTCCCACCCTCTTTCCCATCCGTAATTTGTAATTCCTATTAACCTCGAGACGGCCGCGAGTAATCGGCTCTTTCCTCCTAACTTTAGTTTTAAGATAAATGATGTAAAAAATATGAAAATTTGGCTCTGTAAAGTTAATTCGATTGAGCCTGTGCAAATAAATGATTATAAAAAAAAAATAGACCATCCATTGAAAGTAGTTCGCCTCCCGCGGTGCAGCCTGGATAAGCTTCCCTTAACGGCTAAAACAAACTACAACGGTGGAAGGGCAATACAGCGCGGGTTCCGGCAGGATGCTGTAAGCGGTCGCATCTTGAGGAACTGGGATGACCGATAGAGTAGTCTCCCCAGACGTTCTAACCTCGGTCCAGACCCTGGCTTTCTCTCGATCGGAGGAGTACCATAGACGCGAGGTTTGGCAGGTACCGTAAGTGATCGGGCAGGGAGGATTGTGGACGACCTGAACTCTGCTTGGAATCAGGAGCATCTCGATCGAGTCAGCGTCAGGTCAGCGAAGGTAACTACTAAAGACCTTGGTAGTTAAACAAAGTGGGTGCGTAGAACACACTAGCTCCCTTCCTGAAGAATTAGCGAAAGGTGGTACCGGGAAGGGTCGGGGCTCGAGGCACGGGTGAGTTTTTAGTGGGTCAAGGAATTGGGGCTCTCATCCCCACACCATGAGTTCTTCAGGAGTCTGTTAGCAGATTTTCCATCCTGTCTAAACAAAAAAAAAACAAACGTTCATCCCAAGATTATCTTCTTGTGTCTTATTACGTTCAAAGATATTCACCGAATATACTTGAATACTATTTGACGTAACTTTGTTCAGCCCAGTATATTTCAATTCCAGGACGGTTTGGATAATCTAGAGGAGGTTCAAAGTTATAAAATTGTAGACTGTTGACCTTCCACAAGATTTATAGAATATGTTTGAATAGAGATGGTCATCATTCATAGCTCAAAACGCTACTGTTACTGTTATAGATCTTATGTTATGAACTTAAGGACAGTTTGGAGTACGTAGAATATCCCAAGATTGTTACATTATGTTTGCTGGATTTCCACACTATTCAATCAATATTTTTAAATACATTTTGTCCCTTAACAAACTTCAAACACCTTCTGTTACAACTGTAGATCTTATGGTCTGAACTCAAGGACATATTGGATGACCTAGATCATCCTGTTCATCTAATGGTGTTTTTTCACTGAATATGGTTGAATACGTAGTGTTACTTTGTATAGCCCAGAAAGCTATTGTTACTATTGTTAATCTCAAGTTATGAACTCAAGGACAGTTTATCAACAAAAATTAAAAAAAAATGTATACATTCGTACAATATTCTAAAACAAGTAAAGCTATTAACAAGGCATTTAGTTTTTCTTCCTGAACGTCTTCATACTCAGGATGTTCTAGGTCGTCAATTAGACCTTAATTTTATATGTACTTTTTATATATGTTCCAGAAGAAAAGTTGATGTAAAACAAATTTGAAAGAGACGGTGTGCACTTTTATTCAGTCTCTGTGCTTTTTATTCAGCCATTATCCTTAACCCTGAAGGAGGTTATATGCTTTATCAGATTAGGCTGAGCAATTATAATTTTTTCAGTAATATGTGGCCTGAAATTAACAATTTATTTTATTGAAATTGATGCGTAAAAAATACGTCCGATCGATTGGTGTAAAACTTTTAAATGTTTTTGAGAAATGACTGAGATATTAATGCTCAAAACCTGACCACTTTTCGAGACGGTAGCAATGCATTTTTTTTTCCAATTGTACCCCAGCATTAAAAATAAAGAAGTAGTCCTACGTCATAAATGCCATTCGTCAGTTTCCATCTCACCTCGTCTGACAGATTTGGGTGCTCATTCAGAAGATCAATGCAATGACTCTGCTATAGCATGTCAGTTTGTTGGTAAGGGAAATTTCCTGAAGTTTAGCTTTGAAATTAAAAAGACATATTTTACAGAAGTTCAAAGAAAGAAGCTTTTGGACGTTGAGAAAATATCAAGAAGTTTTTGAGAATTCCTCCAAGGTTCAGAAAATTCTCCAAGAGTTCAAAACAATAATCCTCAATTAAGAAAAGACTAAAATATTTACCTGCACTTAGTAATTCAGAAAAAGCACCAAAAAATGAAAAAAGTGCCACTAAATTATTAAGGCCTGTGCCAACAAATAATGTGTGATCAGCATTAAAAAATTAGGAATGAGCAATAAAAGATGAGAAAAGATCTTCGGATAATCTAATTGTGACCGGTAAATCTATCAAATAAAGCAACAGCTATTAGTATATGTGCAATTAAATATGGCAGTATTTCCACTAAATTATGTAATTTGAGCACTAAACTATTCGCATATGTCTTTTAATTTTGTTGGATTTTCCCATAAAAACAGTAAAATGAGCAATGGATAAATAAATATCCATTGCTCATTTTCTGTTTTATGGGAAAATCTAACAAAATTAAAGACATATGCGAATAGTTTAGTGCTCAAATTACATAATTTGGCGGAAATATGCTGTATTTAATTGCATCTACTAATAGCTGTTGCTATTGATTCGAGGTTACCGGTCGCAATTAGATTGTCGAGATCTTTCTCATCTTTATTGCTCATTCCTAACTTATTAATGCTGATCACCACATTATCTGTTGGCGCAGACTTAATAATTTAATGGCACTTTTTCATTTTTTATTGCTCAAATCTCTCTTTTAATTGATGATTAATTATGCTGCCATTAAGAAAAACTTCCTATTTAGGGTACCTGAAGTTCAGGAAAAAGTTCAGAGATTTTGCAGAAGGTCTAGAAAACTTGAGATAAAATCGATGAAAAATCGATTACTGTCCACACTGTCATAAATAATTTTCTCCGAAAAAAATTCAAACCTGCAACTTTGAAGCAGATTTCCAATGAGATTTTCAGGATAACATAAGCTTAAATGTAATTGACAAAACAAGAGTGAAAATTGTAAACACTTATCCTTTGAATGTCAAAAATGACAACTAAGGTGATGGAAGTCCTGAACATCATGCAATAAGATGTAGTATTTCAATAACTTTTAATTTTTAAACATCACAGTTGACAGTCGAGTTTCGTTGCAAATCGATCAGATTCAGCCGGCTTCTGTAATATGCAGTTTTGTTAAACTCGACAGTGAGAAGACTTAGTGTCGAGTCGAGTTGGTCGACTTGACTTCTATAATTGACCCCTATATCTTCTACTTGTTAAACTCCTAGGATAATTTAGCAAAGCAACGCTTCGTAAAATGATCTAATAATGGTCACAATCATTACAAAATACCCCTAATTTGACTGAAGCTAGAAATTAAACTCAATGTCGAGCTGTGTTTCGACTATCCTTTCCCGTTGCATTCTTGGTGCTCACTCACAAGAGAAAAAAAATCGTCTCCCTTGAAAGTAACGGCCGGCGAGGCGATTAACACATGAATATTCAATAATTTACCGTCGACCATAAAAAGTGCATAAAATTAGGGATTTTCAATTATGCAAAAGACAAGTCGGCTTTACTGACCACTGACCAACGAACACCGCTGAACTTGGCTTGCTATTTGTTTCTGCTGTCATCGGCAGCCCCTAGGGCTGCTGTGATCACTTGAAAATATGTGAATCCTTTTGTGATCCCTTCCACACCCTTGATCCACCCTCTCTCTCTCCACACACTGGTCGAGCTTGATTGATTGTGACCATTAAAACTTACGAGCGTGTAATTTGCGAAAACCGAAGACGTTGCGTTCTGTGTCTTTCGGGTTACAGGAGAGAAAGGACTTCTCTCCCCCCGAGCAAAACGCACATTATGGTAGCCATTTTCACCTGTAATTTCTTAACGACCACTCTGATGAGATGCCAATTATGAAAAGTGGTTTCTTTTTTGTATTTCTGGGAAAATGATAGGTTAGGGTCAAATGGAGTTTCGAGAATCACCAGCAGGGTGAATTGCTGTAACGAGACTTAATGGACATGATTCCCTTCACCGGAATGTTTTTTTTTCTCTTCTTAATGATGAACGGTAATTTTTATTGTCAAATGGGCCGTTGCATCCAAATGATAAGTGATATTTTTTTTAAATTATCTTTCCAAGGCAGATCTCTGTATCGAAAATAAGCAAGTCGGATAAGAGGAGTTCTTTTAACTTTGCAAGTATCTTAAATAGCTTCAGGGATCAACAAAGTTAGTGACTGGCAAAAATCTACTAATTTTTCTAAGGGTTTGAAATTTTTGTAATTGCTTTACAAACATCAATTATTAACTTTTGACGTAGACGGCAAGGATATGGTTCCAAATGAAATGTTTCAAAATAGTGACCTTCACGAAAAATTAAAACATTTTGAACGCTAATAGTTCAGATATTTCTCGATAGATTTTCATGATAACATTTGTGACTATCAATTCAATATATTGCCATTCAAGAATTTTTAACTTTTGAAAATAACACAAATAAATGGTGATGTCTTATAATAACGGTTGACATACAAATTCGTTAAATGTATTCTTAAATAAAACATACTGATTCTAATGCATTGGCCATCGACTTTTTGAAAATTTATTGCTCAATAATATCAATTTCAAATGTAAAGTTATGTATACGCTTTGCATAGAAACTATTGTTTTTTGGCTTAAAAAAAATCTGTTTGCTTGTATTCTTAAAAAATATTCTAAAATCTATAAAATCTTTACTGAAAGTGGTCGCATGAGTACTGCCAAGATTTTTTGTTAATGTCGGCATCGATTGAAGAGAATTTTCCAAAATTACTAATTAAAACGATTCCCGTAACTTTATTTAGATTGAATTTAACATTGTTTCATAATTTTATCAAGATATTTGAAAATGTTTTGCTCACGAATGGTATCGAAAATAAACTGGCAACGCCTATGATGCTTTCACTCATACACTCGTAAGAGTATCAGTATAAGCAGGGTTGCCAAATGCACAGATTTGTCTGGATTGACACATTTTTTTTATTTTTTTATGCATCTGTATGTAAAGATTGTAAATTTTTGATATAAATCAAGATTTTTAAGATTTTTGGCAATTGTTTGGCCTCTCAAAAATCTCTGATACAAAAAATGCAATAATTTCAATTATTGAACTGGCACTACAGTGACAGATGACAGTCAATTTGTGTGTGTGTGTGCTTCCAAATGATTTACCTATACTTTTTTGAGATATTTTTTTAGGAAAATTTGTTAAGAATTTCCCATAGATTCCAGACATCCTTTGAGATATTCCTCCTGACGCACTATGGGACGAAACGCCAAAAACATGAACTTTTAACAATAACTCGTAAAAACGTGTTCTTAACATTTTGGTGTCTCCAGATGAAAATTTTCAAAAAATATAACGCATTTATAGGTAACAAATCTTAGTTCGCAGCTCCACCACAGGCGCCGCTGCAAACTTGATTTTTTTTAAATGATGAGATAGAGAGTCAGTGTCTTCGGCAAAGTTGTAGATAATTTTAATACAAACAACATTGCTGAAAACACTAACCTTATATCTGGTCACTGTGCCGAGGTACGTGTTTTTTTAAAATGACGGGCCTTGGAAACTAGTTTTTTGTGATTATTTAATAAATGTGCAGTTTTAGGTCAAAATAATATTCTACAAAGTTGTACAAATAATCAAAATATAAATTTTCTCTTTACTCACCTTACGTCTAAAACCCTTATGGGAGAAGCTATAGTAGTTTTATTGTGAAAAATATACGTTTTTCATAGCCCTTTAGCTGGCGGGGATGCAAGTGGATGCACATGAAACCTCATAGGGTTCAAAATATAGGATGTATTTTAGCATATTATGTTGGTTTCATGTGTATCCATGATTATCCCCAAGAGTGAACCTGTGGTCTATGAAGTAACTAATATACCATTAAAACTATCATAAATGCTAATATTCTCAATTGAAAACCCTATTATCTTGTAAAAACTTGTATGTTTTGAATATTTTTATAATTTTATGCATAACTGTTGCTATTGAGTTGTGCACATCCCAGGGCCCACGCGCTCTTATGACAATACTCTTAAAAATTCAATATATTTCACACACACACACACGCACACACACACACACACACATACACATACACACACACACACACAAATATTTTAAGGAAATCCTTTCACCCCTCACTTCATCCTCGATAACTTCTATCCATGCACTTGCACTCACACAAACACACACACACACATACGCACCTGTCAAATGTTTTTTATTCTACAGCCGAGAAAGTTTACTTCTCTGTGGATTGTGGATCGCGGATCATGAGGTAAAAAAGTGCAAACCGTGTGTTGATAAAAGTGCGTTTCAAGTACAGAAAATGGCTGACATAACAGGTAATGAAAACATTTGACGGGTGCGTATAGATGGTCAATTTTGAGAAATGCACCGAAAGTTTATGTAGTAGAAACTTTTTTTGCTGACATTTCTCCATCCTGAAATTGAGTTCTTACAGTCAAAAAAAATCGTTCTTTGAGGTATTGAAATTTTCATGTTAATTGGCGATTTTTTTCTGATAATTTGTGTATATTTTTTGCACAACTTTCACACATAGGGTCACAACTTGTTCTTAGACAGTTTTTTTTTGTACAACCAAAGGTTTTCGAGCTACAAATTATTAATTGAATTGCTAGTCAAAATGCTAACGCCCTTTTTAAAACTGACTCTTGAGTTACGAAAATTTATGTTAGCGTGGACAATGCTCAGTCGCCTATGCCAAACGCGTATGCAAAATTTTGTTTAAATAAAAAAAATATCGAAAATTATTTTCCACATCTCTAGGTCATTTCGCCTGTCAAATTCATAAAGTCTAAATGTGTAAAAAACCAAGACAAGCCTTGAAACTCATGCCATAGATGGCGCGTCTAGTTTATGGTCATTCAAAATAAACCAGTTGTAACATGCAAAACAATTTGTCATAGTATGATCCATTTATTTTTTTAATTAATAACAATTTGTTACGGTAATACAAACATATCCAGCATTTTAGCGGGTGGTCTATTCGGTTTAATCTAAACTAACTTTCCTCTCACCACCGACAATAGAAGCTCGATTAATGAATTCATTTCCCGTTTCGTCAGGGGCAAACAATGCATCGGGAAAGTGTATAAGGTGAAAACGAACAACAATATATACATTTGCCAGCGCCAGTGCGTTCAAAAGCAAGCAAACCAAACGAAACGTTTCCAAACCATTCACTAATCAAAGAAATTATAACAACAGATCGTATTATCAAAACGAACTTCGTTGCGATCGATCGATTTCGGGCGACGATACCACAGCCTACTTGATTCGCTCCGTGTGTCTAGCTCAGAAACCTCCTATGACCATTACAGATGAAGTTTGTAAAAACCGAACAATGAAAATCGATTTCAATTTCATCGAAACCTGTTGCCCCGCTAGTCGATCACTCCTGATTTCAGCTGGCTTCGATTAAACCTTTGGCTCCCCCATTTGGACACGGTATCATCTTGACCCCTCTCGTCGATGGTCAAGTGATGCTCTCTATTTGTGTAAGGAATTAGATCTGGGCTGGTCCGTCCGTAGATACAGCTGACTCACTCGTTCTATTTTCGCAATCAACCCTATGGCCTTCCCCGCGTCGTCGTCGTTGTCGTCGTCGGCACTCAACAGAAAACTTTTAAGCTGAAGGGAATCAAAATACGGCACTATTGATTGCGCCCACTCACACACACTGATGCACATGGAACAAGTGATACGGATAGGTTCGCTTTCTCCGCACGAACTGACCCTGGCCATCATCAGAGGCCAAGTGTCCGTCAGATTCAAGTGGACACGCGCTGGTTAAAATGACCACGGCGCGCTGTCCGATCGCGTCCGTTTGAAGGTTGAAGCATAATAATTAGTGCACACAACCGGCGGATCTGACCACGTCCGTAGTCTTGTTAAGAATGGGTTTCTTTGTGCGTGGTATCTTCGCCGAAAAGGGAACCCGGGAAAGGCTCACGAGAAAGTTGCGTTTACATTAGCTTTGATCAAGTGGATTGACAATGTGCGAAAAATTTGACACCGATCACTAACAGGGTCTCTGGGCGTGATCGGGACACTCTGCCGATCTGGTCAAGACCATGGTATACGAAGTGGGTTAAACAAATGTTTGCTGTATCTCAAGTCTCGCGTATTTTTTAAAGTCAGCAAAGAATTTAGTGAAAGTTAGGATGGTGGAGATGCTTCCAAATAATAGATCTGATTATAACAGTTACTGAAGAGTTTAGCAGTTTTGGTATGAAAACAAAGAGTTTCTATTTTTTTGTACTTCAACTGGCGAAGAAATTTCTACACATTTGTTTTGCAAAAGGCGGAAAATATATTTTCCAGAAACTATTTTGCACATTTATGGTGTGTGTACTTACGGACGAAGCAGAAACTCACTATTCTTTTAGCATTCCATATATTTTAGCTAGGCTAATTCCTTACAATCACAATGGCCTTTCAATGTTTCCTACTTATCTGTATCTTAAGACGTTTTCGTCTGTTCATTCCACTCTATTTTTAATCCAATTTTGTCTTATAAAGATTGGACTCGGAAAAAATGCGACACATTGTTTTGGGCGTAACTTTTATCGCGTGGGTAAAAATTTATGAAAATTTGAGTGATACTAGTTTAGAGTGTTGTTTTATTGCGCAAAATTTTATTGCGATCTGTCAAGTAGTTTTCAAGATGCATTCGAAACAAGAAGAGCTACGCCAGCAAATCTTTGGCGCGGTGATCGATAATCCTGGTCAGTCGCTCAGATGGATCGGCAAAAGGCTTGAAATCCACCATTCCACCGTGTCCCGCGTTGTGAAGACGTTCCAGGAGACGAAGACCATCGAGCGGCGCGCTGGAAGCGGCCAAAACCCGAAAACGGAATACCCAGAGAAGGCGTGGACGATAAGGCAGTACTTTAAGAATAACCCGAACCTTTCCACCCGAGACGTGACCAAAAAGGTCAATTCGTCGAAGTGGTTCGTCCAGTAGACCATGAAGCCCGCTGGGTTACGTGTTTTTAAGGTCAGGAAGGCGCCAAACCGGACTGACAGGCATTGCGCGGAAGCTGTACCGTGAGTGGCTGGTCAAGCCAGACTGTCTCGTCATGGACGACGAGACATATATCAAGGCGGACACCAAACAAATCCCCGACCTCGAGTTTTTTTGTTTTTTGAAGAGAAAGATGGACAAATTCGCGAAGAAGTACCTGTTGTGGCAGGCGATCTGCGAGTGCAGACGGTACATCAAGCCGTTAGTTACAACCGGCACCATAAACGGGCAGATTAATCGAGAAGAATGCTTGCAGAAGCGCTTGCTGCCCTTCCTCCGCTCTCCCCTGGTCCCACGCTGTTCTGGTCGGATCTCACTTCGTGCCATTACGCCAAGCCTGTAGTGAATTGGTACGAAGCGAAGGGCGTTAATGTGGTCCCTGAGGAGGCGAACCCGCCAAATATACCAGAACTTCGTCCAATCGAAAAGTTTTGGGCGATAATGAAAAAGAAGAAGAAGAAAAGCTTTGAAGAAAAACTGGGAGAAATTGTGTAAGGAAGATGGACAAAGCCTCGTCCAAGATCTCATGACCAGTGTTCAGAAAAATGTACGAGTATTCAGCTTGGGGAAGGAAATTCAATAGATAAATTATGCCAAAACATAGTTAATATATAGTTATTGAATCCCTGAAAATTTGAGAAGTATCCGATTTAAAATGAATTTTTGGTGATCATTTTTGCGTGTCTCTTTTTTTCCGAGTCCAGTCCTTAATTCCAATAAATTTGAATTCGTCTCGCACTTGAACGTGCCACTTTTGTTTTCCTCTTGCCTTCCATACAATTTCTGCTCATCATCTTCGATGACATTCGTTCAGTCATCCCTAACTAAACATTCGGACAACTGGTTCGCCTGTTACACTGAACCCAAACATTCTCTTTTTATCGAATGAATCCTCCGTCGATTGATATCGAAACATTGAAATCGCATTTTCGAATGATAGTTGCAGGCGGAGAATCTGATGATTGTCCTTCTAATGTTGAACAACTAATAATACTAAAAATAATCAAATTCAAATTCATGCTGCATGAAAAATCGTCATCCCAAAGTGGAATATGTATTGCATTGGAAAAGCCCTATAACGCAATACATATGAAATGACGATGATAAACATTTCATTTTACATCATTCGGTAAAACCCTATCAATCACTATCGGAACTGGTACTATCACGAATAAAGGATCGAAACCTGATCGCTTTTTACGGAGTCATGGAGTTATATTTCTAGACCCCTTCAATGTGCCCGTTGCTATCTTTGCTCAGCGGTTAAGGAAGAATAATGTAAAATAATTTTAAGTCATGAATTGTTTCAAATTATTCATAAATCGCTAACGATCTACACTGTTTTGAAACAAACATCATATTGAATCATATTAAGTCGCAATCGAATCACTTTTCAGACGATCTTGGGATGATGTTTGGGTTCATGGTACCAAACGATTCACGAGTCCATGTGGGAATTAGCCTTCGCTAACAGAGTGACAGAAAAAGTTGCAATCAAGGTTATGGCAACTGTTTGAAAATCCGCATTCCGGCCCGAGGCCCGTAGGGCCTGTGTGTTTTTGCTTGACAAGAGAATTTTACCATTTGCATCTACAGATCCGATATGCGTCCATCGACCGTTTTCCCCCGTGTCCCATTCTTGCTGCCATTTGACTCGATACCGCTTTCACCAGTTTTCGAACTCTTCTGATATTTCTCCGATGATGACATTCAGTGTCCTCCACGAGAGTGATGCCAATCGGGATCATTCCGACAATGACGAATACTACCTCCGATGATAAAGTTCTGTACGCACTCACGACTCGCATGGCCATGCGTCTGAAGATACTACACGGTGTTCAATAAGTTCGAATACAAGTTTTCATCATTGCGTAGGTATGCGCCATGTACATATTCTGCATTGGTATTGGTGTCAGCTTTGGCTTCATTCGCTACGCTACCGAATGTGCGCGGTGTTGACATTCTGTTGGTTGTTGTTCGTTTTGTTACGCTGACGATGAACAGTATCGGGACTTCGTAATTAAGCGTTTTTGAACGGTGAGCGACCCGGCGATATATTCCGGCTGCTGAAATCGCATGGGGTCAAGCGGAACTTTGTCTACACGACCATCAGGCGATACCGGGAGACGTCCTCGACCAATGACCGTGCGAGATCCGGTCGGCCGCGTTCAGCGAGGACGCCACGGGTCATCAAGATCGTGAGGGAGCGAATTCGGCGCAAAAGAACCGCTCAATCCGGAAAACGGCTGCAGATCTCAACGTTTCCATTGGAACCGCTCACACATACTCACCAAGGACCTTGGTTTCAGGCCTTACAAAAACGTAAGGTCCATGGCGTTTCCGGAGGCTACCAGCAAAAAGCGGTTGGATCGAGCTAAGAGGATCCTCTCTCCGGCACGCTGGTCAGGAGTTTGTTTTTCGGACGAGAAACTGTTCGTGCTGCAGCAGCCACTGATGTGCAAAATGACCGGGTGTGGGCGCCATCGAGGGACAGCATTCCTGAATCCAATATAAACATCCCTCGGTTCCAAAGTGCCGCGTCGGAGATGGTTTGGGGGGCAGTATGCAAACGTGGTAAGCTACCCTTGGTGTTTATTGAAAAAACGTCAAAATCAACGCGGCGTACTACAAAACTGAGGTTTTGGAAAAGGTTGTTGCCCCCAGTCTCCGAAGCCTCTACGGCGATGAGCACTACGTGTTCCAGCAGGACGGTGCACCAGCCCATACGGCAAATGTGGTTCAAGCCTGGTGTCGGGACAATTTAACCGACTTTCTGGACAAAACTTTGCGGCCTCCCAGCTCCCCGGACTTGAATCCTCTCGACTTTTGTTTGGTCCTATATGATGGCGAAGCTGAACGAATACAAGGTCAGCACTTTGGATCATTTCAAGACGGTAATTCTCAAAATCTGGGACGAAATGCCCATGCAGTCCGTGCGTGTCCGCCTGCGACGCGTTCGAGAAACGTTTGAAGCTCGTTAAGGAGTACAAAGGGGGTCATTCAAGAGAAATGTTGTAAACGTTCCTTGTAAACATAGCTTTCAATAACATAAATCAAAAAATAAAAAAACATGTTTTCATTTTTTAACAAATTTTGAAAGTGTATCGAACTTATTGAACACCGTGTACTTAACTTCGCCCGGTTTTGCTAGGTCTCCAGGGCTGCGACCCAGGCTGGACCTCCATATCTCAGTACCGATGATGATACACTAGCCAGTAGACGTCACTTACTACTGCACACTCAATTTACCCCGGCAAAATGTCCAACAACCAATCAAATCAGCAATTACTTTAGCTGATATCTTATTTAATGTTTGTTTGTTAGCTGAGTATCGGTAAAATTTCAATTTGTTAGCCGAATTTCTATGATTTATTCACTGAATCTCAGTAAACTGAAATGCCGAAATGGTCGGTTGTTGGATTGTCGGCAAAAAAACCAAGGGTGTGCTAGGTCCGTAGCTATTTGGCATGGATCTGGATACTGCATTGATGGCCTTGGCTCACCCAGATACTTCAGCACACGCAACGATGTCGATTTCTGCTCGCTGTACCGCTCTGCAGTTGCTGACCGTCAGCACCTCCGTTTTTTGGAGGGCTAACGACAACTTTGACCCCTACATCCAGTTTTCAATTCCAGTTCCAATTCCAATTCCATTTCTTCCAGTGTCTCACCTGCCACTGACGATCGCCTATCCGCTTCTGTTTGGACGACTTTACGGCTGCATCGGAATCTGTCCGAATAGCATCCACCTTCCCTTTCCGGAAACCGCATTGCATCCTCGATAGCCCGTGTTCGCTCGCGGTAAATCCCGTCAACCTGTTGAGTGTGATCATCTTCAGGAGTTTCGTTTGCCACAGGCATATTGGCCTATACGATACTGGATCCTCCGGAGGCAACGCTAGCTTCTGTATTTTCAACCTGTCCGGGAAATGGCCTACCTCTTGACATTTCATGAGCACATCCTTTAACATGTCCGGGAAATGCCTGAATCGGCACTTTCAGAGCCACATTGGGGAATTCATCCGGTCCGGGTGCCTTCTTCACCAATCCTGATAGTCCTCCGGAAGCCGGGTTCCACCGGGAAAGTGACCAGATTTTGGACAGTACCAGAACATGACTTGCGACACCTCAAACTGTATGATTTTGCAAAACAAGACCAGTGGTGGTAATTCTGGAAGCATTCGGCCAGTGTGGTCACTCCTGGTAGCCCTCCTGGAGCCGGGTTCCACCGGGAAAGAGACCAGGATCAAAACGGTACCATAACATGACTTGCAACACCTCAAACTGTATGATTTTGCAAAACAAGACCAGTGGTGGTAATTCTGGAAGCATTCGGCCAGTGTGGCCACTCCTGGGAGTCCTCCGGGAGCTGGGCTCCACCGGGAAAGTGACCAGATTTTGAACGGTACCAGAACATGACTTGCGACATCTCAAACTTTATGATTTTGCTAAATTAGACCATTGGTGGTTATTCTGGATGTACACGGCCATTGTTGCCACTTGCGGTAGCATTCTTAGAATCGGAGTCCTCCAATAAAGTGGCCTGATTCGTATCGGGCACCAAAACATGACTTGCGACACATCAAAGAAGACCATAGGTGACCAGATTCGGACGATATCATCATGGCTTGCACGTACTTCTTATTCCGAAAGCAATTACATATAGAAGAGCTTTGCAATAAGTTATGAACTTGGAAAAAAATGGCCGAATATTTCCAGAATGGCCACCAATGATCTTGTTTTGCAAAATCATAAAGCTTGAGGTGTCGCAAGCCATGTTTTGGTAGCGTTCAAATCTGTCCTCTTTCCCGGTGGAACCCGGCTCCAGGAATGCTGCTAAGGGTTGCCACAATGGCCGAATACTTCCAAAATGGCCACCAATGGTTTTGTTATGCAAAATCATCAAGTTTAAGGTGTCGCAAGCCATGTTTTGGTACCGTTTTGATCCTGTTCAGTGTTACGGGAAGGGTACTTACCCCACGGTTCCCCTGAATATATCCGGAACTACGTAAACGTCTTATTGTGAGCATACCGACCACCCAACTTTTACTCGAGCTGACTCCAACAGCGTGTTGGCTGCCGCTGCCGGTTTACGTATCGCCGTCGTTTGTATGCAACCACACGCCTTCCTCAGCCGAATTGTCATTGGTGCATCTCCAAGATCGTAGCGCCTTCCAGCGCCCTCCTCAGCTCGTCCTCTGTTGTGTTCTCGTCCAGATCTCTGCTCTCGATCAATTTCTCCTGGGATATAGCTGCTACTATCACGTATGTCGTTCCAGTTTTTACCTCAACAACCAGAGTGTCGCTTCTCTCTCGACGAGGCAGAGGACCCTGTTCTCCTGATGTTCCCACTTGCTGCTGATTTTTCTTTCTTTTCTCTTTCTTCAGCTCCACCCCCACTCCTGGTGTATCCCTTTTTATTTTCTCCCAGCGTGGATTATGGGATTCCTTCGGCGTCTCAAGTGCTTCGACTATTGCCTTCTTTGTTGCCTTTTTGGGGTCCTCCAGAGCCTTTTCGGCAGTTTTGGCTCTCTTTTTCAGTGTGTCCTGATCACGTTTGGCTGCAATCACGGCCGGTTTGACACGCGTCACCATCTTCTTGAGATTTTTGTGGAGATTGTGCCTGTTCTTAACATAATCATAGAGTTCGTCGATCCGGTTTTTGACTAACTTCATCAGGTATTTCTTTTCAACACTGTCCCCTTGAGTTGTGCTTCAGCTGCGTTTCGGAATGAACGTTTGGGTTAGGATCATCTTCTTGCTTCTTGCGAACACTATCGCACCTTCGTCTACAGGGTGTTCAATAAGTTCGAATACAACTTTTCATCGTAGTGTAGGTGCGCAATATGAGCAGTCTCTGTATTAGTATTGGTGTCAGCTTTAGCCTCATATATAGGCTAATCGACGCACACGGTTTCGACTTGCTGTCATATAATATTATTTGTATATCGTAAAATTGTTTGCGTAACGTGAGCAACCTGGTGACATATTCCGGCGGTTGAAATCCCACGGGGGAAGTGGAATTTCATCTTTACCACCATCCGTCGGTTCCTGGAGACGGGCTCGGTCAAGTACCGTTCGAGATCCGGGTGGCCTCGTTCGGCGAGGACGCCAGCAATCATCAAGGTGGTGAGGGAACTGGTTCGTCGAAAAATGCTGCTGACCTACCCATCATCACGAATGACCTAGGATATAAGCCGTACAAGAAACGCAAGGTTCACGGGGTAACGCAGGCTACAACGAAGAAGAGCCACGACAGAGCCAAACTGAAATTTTCGCGGCATAGATGAGAAACTTTTTGTCTTGCAACAGCCGCACAATGTCCAAAATGATCGGCTATGGGCGCCGACGTTGGCCAGCATCTTCCCGTCCCACATAAACATCTCGTGGTTCCAGAGCGTGAAAATCAACGCCACGTACTAAAAAAACCGAGGTTCTTGAGAAGGTTATGGCCCTGGCACTTTGGGACTTCCACGGAAAGGATCATTACGTCTTTCAACAGAACGGCGCAGCGGCCCACACAGCGAATATCGTCCAAGCATGGTGTTGGGAGAATTTGACTGATTTTCTCGATAAGACTTTGTGGCCTCCCAGCTCCCCAGACCTAAACCCACTGTACTTTGATGTATGTATGTACATGCTGGCCAAGCAGAGCGAACATCAAGTGAGCACTATGTACCAATTTAAGAAGCTCATTTCCAAGATCTGGTAGGAGATGCCGATGGATACGTTGTAAAATTTCTCAATAAACATTGCCTCAATAAAAATTTACGCAGAAGAGAATAAACGGGTGATACGGCAAAATTTGTCAAGGAAAACGCGTGTAATCGTAAAATCGTTTATTTAAAAATCGAATTAAATTGCTTTTCAAGTTCAATTAGTATAAAATTCAGGAAAAATATTCAGTTAGGCTTCCGCTTTTCCAAATCCGATTTGCCGGGCCTTACGCTTGACCCTGCCATCAGATTTTGTACAGCCACCTTGTCCACCTTCTTCGCCGCAGAAAGCCAGTTTGCCTTGAACTGCTGCTCGTCCTTAGCAGTGTTTTTTGGTCTTCTTTAGGTTCGGCTTGACAATAGCCCAGTATTTCTCAATGGGCGGAGCTCTGGCGTGTTGGGAGGGTTCTTGTCCGGGAACCACCTGTACGTTGTTGGCGGCGTACCACTCCGTAGCCTTTTTACCGTAATGGCAAGATGCCAAATCCGGCCAAAACAGTACGGAACAACCGTGTTTCTTCAGGAAAGGCAGCAGACGTTTATTGGAGACGACGAGAAAAACTTTAGTGATCGTCAGTCGTTGTGAATCAAAACAAACCCAAAAAAAGGAGAGAGTTCCTCTCCCATGTGCGCATCAGTAAACAGAGTGCACACAATAGATCGCTAAGAATAAACTATACAAGCCACAGTGGTACATGAGCGTCTTTCCATGCGTCAATTTTTGCCTGTTGAAGAGGCGGACTTGTTCCGTCGCTACAACCTACCCCGCAGTGGGATGTTAGGCAAAGATTGACGTCCATGGTTCGAGTACCATTGGATACATGCCCTTTCGCTCAATTTTCAAAAACATCTGTTAATTTTCCTACCTGCTGCACTCTGACAGAACTTTCAACACTTTCTCTTCACATCTTTCATTCTAGCCAAATGCATTGTAGTTCACTCTTGGTGCCTCATGGTGATGAGCGAACATTTCTTTCTAAATCATAATAGTTACTCCTCGCACGGAGAATACATAACATAACAATTTAATGTACACAATGAAAGATTTTTTTTTATCGTGGCCAGCTTTTAAACTGGAAGTTCTTAAATGGTTCAAACTTTATAGTTTTAAGATTGGGTCCCTAGAACGAAGCTCATCTGATGCATTATGATGCAGAACGTGAAGATTTTATAGGGGAAGGATCGGATTGAGTGCGCCCAAAATTGAGATATTAACATTCTTTGCCAAGTGTTTTGGAATTGAGCCACGTTTATATTAATGCTCATATCCGTATTGGCACCTCTTCGTCCATTGCATAGAGCATGTGATTACTACTAGTTACCCTAAAATCATCAACAAATCATATGTTTAACACCCAATATTTGACATTCTTCAAACAGCATTAAAACAAACAGCTCGGCCTAAAAAAAACCGATCGCATTAAGCCTATCTTGCAAAGCTTGTTTTGCATTAATATCTCATTGTGAACTTCATCTCACTCACCTTCATCGCCGCTACCACTTCGAAAAATGCCGTATAAAATCGCACGCGGAATGAAAAACTTGCATGGGCGAGGAAGTATTGCTTTTTTCCCCTCCGCCCCTTCGCACCACCTCGAATCGAGTATGGCAACATCCACATCAGCAGCCGCCGCAGCCGGAGATGAAATGCGCTAAACATCTGTTTCGGATTTGGCTAATTTCTAGCTAATTGCCAGCATTTGGCGGGCCGGAATTCGTTCCCAGGGCGAGCCCCCTGCTAATTGACTGCCCAGTGCCCACCGGAGGCACGATTTTGGGTCCACATTAGGAACAGTTGGCCGCAAAAGCCATTCCCTGCACTGCTCCGCTCCGCTGCTGAACCCGCCAAACGCCGGGCTTATATTGCCAAAGTGTCTGACGATGACGACGTCGGCGAAGGAGCTCATGATGCGAAGAGAGCTCAGGAGATTATGCAAGTTGTAATTGTAGAGCGTGAACGAGTTTTTTTTTCTTTCGTCGCCGTCATCAAGGTTTTGCTCTGGCATCTCTCAGGTTTGTTGGTTTTTGGGAACTGGATGATGCGATGATCTTTCGCAATCGAGGCTCGATCGGGATGTTGAGTTGGCTCGGCACAGGTTGCGTAAATCTAAATTTCCAAGTCCTAATTAACAGCTTTTCGTTAACACGAATCGATCAAACAATTGTCCAATGTCACGATGTTGGTTCTAATCTCGGCGAATGTAAACCCCACGAAGGAATGGGTTGGTTTGCCACCTGAATTTGAGCGCTTATTTAAGAAACAGCGAAACAGCACCAACCCGTGAATGGTCGGTCTATTATGTCCTACAATTTGTTCAACTTTGGCACAGCATTCGACAACAGTCAACACAGCATTTTGGATACCTCAGTCAGAGTCAATCAGTCGGTTTAGATTCGATCTACATTATGGACAGCACTCCCTGAAAAGTGGCATTCAATGCAAACAATCGAATCATAGCTAATAATTGCCCTCGTGTTTTTTGCCATTGGTGCATTCACTATGCAGGACTGAGAGGATTACGAAAAATCTCCACGACCCTGCAAGGGGGATTGAACCGAAGCCATCAGCCCATATTGTACTGATTGACTCGGGGTCGATCAATCGGGTGGTAAATGCAAATAGCTCCTTCCATCGCCGCTCGTTAGCATGTTTGAATCGGAGAAAAACCCTATGGTTAGTCGGTTTTTGCCTCGAAAGGGGCGTTTCGGGGGGAATTGCATAAGATGGCGATCACGTGTGAGCGAGTAGGTTTGGTGGAACGTAAATCGGGTAAAATCTTATTCTTTGTGTCTGCGAGAGATGTTGTTTGTCTGGCTGGCTCATACATGATCATTTGAATGGTTGATTGTTTGTTGTTTTGCCACCCCTCGATGGCCTCTGGTCACCGGTCTCTTTCTCTCCGGTCCGAGCAAGGGAGAAGTAGTTCACTTGACTCACGCGACTGCATTTATCTCGTACCTCTCACCACTTATGAAAAACGAAACGTGTGCTGTCTGTTTGGCCGGGCACTTAATTTCGGCGTTCGAGTGTTTGGATTTGGATTTTACGATTCTTCTGCATTTGGCGCTTTGTTTGGTCCGGTCAGCTGTTGGATTAGCGGGGTAATGTCGAGCAAATGCTTATTTATTTGTTCATTAGGTTTGTAGCACACTTATGGGATTCCAATGCGAATAGACGGGTTTTCCTAGCCGGAAGCGGTGGGTTCGATTTCAGTGCATTTTGAGGGAATCTTTTGAGCAGATAATTTCTCTTGACGTCTCTTGACAGTCTCTGGTCCAGTTTACTGTTGTGCTTTTCAAATATGTATTAAGATCAGTTTACATTCATTGGATCAATTATTGCAGGTTGTTCTGTAAAATTCTCGACAGTTTTGCTGCATTCCATCCATAAAAGCATGCGCATGAGCATGAGCATGATGGACCGCCCACGAATGCTACTCCGTTATTGCCAGATCAGCTGTATTTACACAGAGAACCAATAGATGATGTTTGGAACTAACATACATCCTCAATGTGTAAAAACTGGTAACTCATTATAAAGGTCAAGTAGGGAATGGAAAGGAACGTGTTGACGTGATACACGCTTTGAAGGAAGCCGAGAAATCTTCTGCACTTCCACGAGAAATCATTGGGATGTTGGATAGTTGGGAAAAGGTTAGCAGTAGAGTTCGTTTTAATTAACGCCAGTTGCATTGCACTCAGATTCTTCCGTAAAAATGGCCCCTCCTTGTCTCCTTTTCTGTGGATGTTTTGATTCTATTGATTCCTATTGATTCCTACGCTCATTGATTTGGTACCTACTGGGGGAGTTTTGGTCCTATAACAAATGTTTTCCGCATCTCCAATCCGTTCAACTACTCGCAATATCTTGTGATAAAGGGGGCGGAATATTACAATTTGAGATAATTCTAAGCAGTCGGATTGCCGAAATTTGGCAGATCGACAAACAATCGGTGAGTGAGTGATCACCACTTCATAGCAAGATTTTAGGAAGCAGACCGGAAGTGTAAATGAGCAAACTCCCCAGTTTCACTGCACACGATCCATAAGAGCTTCTAAAGCCGAATCTCTGTTTTTTCTCATTTTTTATCCACTTCCTACGCATGTCATTTGCATTCTTTACTTTCTCCTTGGTATTTCTAAGTTGGACCTAGTTCAGGACAGTATGATGAATTCATAAGTCTTATATCATTCCAGCATGCATTCAGAATACCGACAATAAGCTAAACCCGGCAAAATAGTGGCTTTTCATTTTTCTACTCCAAAAATGACAAAAGACGTATTCGGAGGCATTCAGTCTTGCAAATTTCACTATTGATGTCACGTGTACAGATAGCCTGCCAAATGAGATTTGGTTTGGTTTTATAAGTGACACTTTACACCAGAAGGATGCATTTTTGTCATAAAATGTTGTATAGTAATCCAATTATAAGCCATTTGTGCTACTTATTTTTACAGATTACTACTATTCTTTCTTGAATTGTCCGATATACTTCGTCAAGTTAGAAATTATATTTAGTAGCATTATTGACAATAGACAAATTATGATATCCTAATTTTTTTTGCGTACGCAATACATTAAATATTAAATGACCTATAACGCGGGAAGGGAAGGACCATGAGGGCACACAAGTGAAACGATTTGGATAGGGAGCATGGAACTGCTACCTCCCTATTGTTTACATTTCGCGGAACGAGACGAGCTCTTCGACCCCATCTATTGAGTTTATTCTGTCAATCGAGAGCTCTATTTTAGTGCTGTTAGTGTGAACTTGCTTTTGGGAGGAGATTCTCTTCCCTATATTCGTGGGCTTTCCATAAAAGCCTCTGCTTAGGGCCTTCCCTTACGTGGGCTTACGTTTTTGGCCCTTCATACAGGAGCTGGATTATCATTAACAACAAAAGAATCCTGATCAAATCGTTTTTCAGATTATTGCACGGAAAGTTACCTTGCTACAATAGATGTTAGTATTACATAATCATGAAATCATCAAATGTTCGATGTACTTCGCTTCTTCCATCCATCTTCAATAATAATATCCCCTTTTCCATTCATTTTTCCTCTTCACCTTTTCCCGATTATTTTCTTATCTACCCTCATTCCTTTTTCTGGTTTTCTTCTTTCCATTTTGTCTTTTGTTTGTCTGTTTACGCTTCTTATTTGTTAACTCTTCTTGCATATTTACCACCACTTTTCTCTTTCATCTTTACTTCTACATTTGTTTTGTTTTAATTAGTTGTTATTTACCGATGCGAATTTTGAAATTTTCTTCTCTTAAAACGATTATCCACTTTAATTTACTTTAATTGTTATGTTATATATTCTCCGTGCGTGGAGTAACGAGTATGACGTAGAAGGAGATGTTCGCTCATCACCATGATGCACCAAGATTGCACATTAATGTTTTTTGGTAGAATGAGTGAAACTTGAGTGATCTCAGTCGTTGCGAATCAAAACAAACCCAAACAAGGAGAGAGTTCCTCTCCCATGTGCGGATCAATAAACAGAGTGCACACAATAGATCGCTAGAATAACTATACAAGCCACAGTGGTACATGAGCGTCTTTCCATACGTCACCTTTTGCCTGTTGAAGTGGCGGACTTGTTACGTGCTACAACCTACCCCGCAGTGGGATGTTAGGCAAAAATTGACGTCCATGGTTCGAGTACCACCATGCCCTTTCGCTCAATTAAAAAAAAAAACAACTGTTTGATTTCCTACCTGCCGTGCACTGACGGAACTTTCAATACTTTCTCTTCATATCTATAATTCTAGCAAAAAACATTAATGTGCACTCTTGGTGCCTCATGGTGATGAGCGAACATCTCCTTCTACGTCACTTTAATTTGTTTGTTTTGGTTATTGCTGCTGTTGTTTGTTTCATATATAAATAACAATTTACAACCATCAGATGCATTCGTTCCAGTTTCAGTTGTTGAAAGTGTAACAGAGTGTATGAGAAGATTATAGCTGTTTATAATAAGTATGTTTCAATTTCACTAAGCTTCCTATGCATGTGACTCCTCCTTATGGTTCACCTTCGTTGGTACTTTCTCTTTTCCTATCTGTTTCTTTCAACTTTCATATATTCTTCAAACACTTTCAATATCTTCCTCCTTTTGGCATTCATCATAATCTTTAGTTATATGACTATCTTTTTATGAGAAAAAAATCTTTCATTCGTTTTCTTTTATCTTCTTCAACATCTTCTGTTTCTTTTCTGCCATCTTCTTCTCCGTCATCTTCCTCTCCGACATGATTACTTCGTTTTCTTCCATTTCATCATTTTCCGTTCCTATATGTTCTTCTTTGTTTTCTTCCTTTACCATATCTTTCTCGCTATCAACTTATTCTCTGTCATCTTCCCCTCCATCATCTTCTTCTCCATCATGTTTTCCTCTGTCTTTTTTCTTTTCCATCACATTGTTTGATTATTATGTTCATTTGCGACCACTTTGTCTTCTTCGTTTCCTTCTATTTTCCTTCATCATGTTCTGTTTCTTTTCCGTCATTTTCCTCTTCGCAATATTTTTCTACGTTTTCTTCCTATTCATTATCTTCTTTTCAGCCATGTTTTTTTACTTTTCTTCCTCTTAGTTATTTTCTGCTCCATCATTTCTTATCTGTCTTCTTCAACTCTGATTTCTTCCTGTCCGTCTTCTTCCCCTCCATCATCCTCCTTTTCACAATTTTTCTTCTTCCTCGCTATCATCTTCTTTTGTCGTTCCATACTTTTTTCTTCTCCATATACTTCTGTTTTCTTCCTGTCCTTGACATTCTTCAAAATCGTTTCTGGGTTTTATTTTTCATAGTTTCTGTTTAATTTAGCTATGATATGTACAACAACCAATTGTAGCACGGAAACCAAGTTTGACAGCAATGCGCTCTCCTCTCTGTCAGACTGGATCAAGTTTTAATAACCACTGATTATCCTAATCCTGGTCAAAAACGGGTTAGGTGGAACGATAGGCCACATTACTAATACGTATCCACAGGGATATAAAAAAATCTCCTTACAACAACAAGATTGTACAATTGGTCATAAGAGCGAGCTATATAGAGGGTGTTTCGATCAAAATTTGGTCGATTTAAACTAAACTTAAAAAAATTTGCTCACCCCTCATTTTGAAGATGTGTGCGTGTAGCATCATGCCTCTATTTTGATTTTGAGATAAGCACTTCAATTATCAAAATATCTTCGAAGGAAGGGAAGCAACGCATCAAAATTTTGCACGTGCATAGCGAAAATCCAAACTACTCTCACGCCAAGTTGGCGAAATTATTGAATGTGGCTAAATCAACTGTTACCAACGTATTAAAAGTGTTCGGTGAACGTTTGTTGACACTCAGGAAAGCTGGATCAGAAGGAAATCGAAAGCCGGAGGCCACAGCGACGATAAAAAGAGTTACCCGCTGTTTCGAGTGGAACCCCAACTTCTTCGTCCGGGAGTGGCGCCTTTAACCGTGGATTGAGCTAAAAATCGAGCTGGACTGCCGACTTACAAGAAAGTGGCGACTCCAAATCGCGACGATAAACCAAACACGTCGGCAAAAGCACGATCGCGAAAGTTGTACGTGACGATGTTGATGAAGTTCGATTGAGTAGTACAGGACGATGACACTTACGTCAAGACAAACTTTAAACAGCTTTCTGGACAGGAATTTTATACGGCAACTGGACACATTAAACTGTCAAAGTTTGCAAAGAAATATCTGGTGTCGCAGGCCATCTGTACTTGTTATTTAAAAAGCAACGTTTACGTTGCGACCAGAACTGTCTACCAGGAAATTTATCTGAGCTAGTGCCTACAAAAACGTCTACTGCTTCTCCTGAAGTGACACAATTGTTCCGTTCTATTTTGGCCGGATTTGGCATCTTGCTATTACGGAAAAAGGGCCATGGAGTGGTATGCTTAATCAAACAATATTGGGCCATCCTTAAGCGGAACCCTAAGAAGACTCAAAAAGCCGTTGTGAGCGTGAAACAGCTCAAGGCAAACTCACGTTCTGCGGCGAATAATGTGGACACGGAGACTGTACAAAATCTTATGGCAGGTGTTAAACGAACGACCTGGCAATTTGCAATCGGTATAAAGGAAGCTTGGCTGAATATTGCTCCCTGTATTCTGGTTTAACTGAACTTGAAAAAGAAAAATAATTTGACTTATTAATAAATACATTGATCGACTCACACACATTACTGTTTGATCAAATTTTGATCGGAACATCCTTTATTCGCAAATTCATAAAGGTTTTCAGAACATTGTTCAAAACTTCATTAAGCGTATTGATTTTTAATATCTAAATCAAAACATTATTATACTAGATAGGCAGTACTGACCTTTTTTGACATTTTTTGTATATTTGTTAAGGTGGCTGCGCCTGCGCTGGTTCGCCACCATGTTACTGACATCTTCTATTGACATGTTTGTTTAAAAAAAGACATCTTGAGTACTTTGAACACTAACGACTTTTAAAACATTGTTCAAGGCATCATTCGGCCAGCATAACACCATAATTCTAGCTCCAGCATGGATAGCGCGAAATATGTCTTTAGTGCCATTCATTGTGGTGCTTATTGTCATAAGGCTCTCTTGAACTTGACGAACTCAAAAAAAGTTTAGAACATCATTCAAGACTTATTTGATTCTGTAGATCTTCAAGATTTGAACTCCATAATACTTTAAAAAGTTCTAAATACCCCGTCAAATCGTTTCAATTACGTACATGCTGCCGGAAGATACTCATAAACTTCCTGAACGCATGAAAACTTTGAGGATATTACACGTAACTCAATCGAGGCAGTAGATCTTCAAGATATTATTTTCAGAGTACTTTGGAGAGCATTTAATATCTTATTAAAAATATTAGATTAAGTGCATGTTCTCAAGTGGCTCTTTTGAACTTCACAAACTCAAGAAAAATGTAAGGACTTTGTTCAAGACTTCATCGAGCCGGTAGTATTTTCAGATCTGAACTCTACAATACTTTGGAGAGGCTAAAATATCCGATTAAATCGATTCGAAGACTCTCGTTAGCTTTCTGAACTTATATCAATTTTAAAAATATTGCTCGTGACTTAATTAAGCCAGTAAGTCTTGAATAGCTTCAGAATACTTTAAAGAGAATAAAATATCCTATCGAAACGTTTCGATGATGGGCATGTTGTCAGAAGGCTGTCATGAACTTCACCTATATGTGTGAAATAGTCGGTGCACGCCAAACAGCAGGAGATAATTTCTCACCCATTGAGTGAGGGACAAATTGCTAGAACCAGATCAAAGCAATAGGTAGTATAAGAGCACGATCGGTCACATATTCTTGCCTACCCTGCATTGGGTAGCTTGGTAAAAGATTATGTGCCCGATCGGATACTACCGTTCAAATGCCCTCCGCTCGTTTTCAAACTTTTATCTTTCAATTTCAATGCCTGCCGTTACGCTATACGGAACTATCAATACTGTTTCTTCATTTCCATTCATTCTAACAATAAATTGCTATCCACTCCTAGAGCCTCTCATGGAACTGAGAAATTATCTGTTTCTGACAAATTTCTTCACGTACATATTTTCAGGACTTTGTAGAAGCTTTACTGAGCCTTCAAAAGTTTAAGATCTTAGCTCCAGCATAGTTTGGACAGCACCACATCTTTCAGTGTATCGACTCACTCGTGGAAAGGTCAAAAAAATTTCAAACATGATTAAGTGCACACTGATTAGTTCATTATATAAATGATCAGTCTTTTTTTTAAGTTAATCGTCCACAGAAAGACAGGGAAATTATTTGATTAGGCTTCCAAATTTTCAAATAGGAAGATGAACCAGCCCAGGGCTGAAAATCTCGATAATCAAGGAACTAAAAAAAAAGAATTCCAAATGCAAACTGTCGGCCTTTACGTTTCACACCTTCGATGAACTTTGGTACCGATGTTAAATCCACTTTATTTGATGCTGATGCTGATGCTTTTTTGAGTTCTCTTGAGGTTGTCTTTACGATTGCCCAATATTTTTCAATTGGGCGCAGTTTCGGCGAGTTTGGAGGGTTCTTCTCCTTGGCTACGATTTGCACACTATCGGCGGTATATCATTCCTGAGTAATTCTTCCGTAGTAGCAAGAAGCGAGGTCTGGCCGAAAAGGCACGCGGAACAGCTATGTTTCTCCAAGAAAGGCAACAAACGTTTTTAAAAGCTTCCCTTTACATAAATATCTTGGTCAACAGTGCTGGTTGTCACAAAATTATCGCTTTTTAAATTGCCTGCCAAACCAAGTATTTTTTCGGAAACTTTTAAAATGTTTGCTGGTGGAACATATCTTGAACCTAACCTTTTCCGGTAGCTGTATCAAACTCTTGACCTGGGAGCTGCTTGAAATCATCCTTGGCGTATATTTCATCGTCCATTAAGACGCCATCAAACTTGATCGACAAACTCTTGTTTAACTTCCACGCTCTTGCTTTGGCTGTTGTGTTTTGCTTATCATCTCGATTTTAAGTCACTGTATCCTTATATGTTGACAGTCCGGCTCGTTTCTTTACTCCTTGCACTGTTGTGTGGTAGTTTCCCAATTTGTTTCCGATATCTCTGATGGAAAGGTTGGGATTACGTTTGAAAATGCTGGCCACTATTTTTCCGGTCGCTGTGGCTTCCTAGTTTCGGTTTCCTCCTGATTCCGGCTTCCTGGCAGTCGTTGGACGTTCTCCGAACAATTTTATAACATTTGTCACGATTGATTTGGCAATATTACACTGATAGGCAAAATAAAGTGCCCACCTCATCGTTTTTTCAATTTCTCTCATTTACTTGGTTCAAATTAAAGTAAACACACTGTATTTTTTTATTATCTTATATTTTATATTCTTTTTAAGTTTCACTTATGGAATACTGCAAAAAAAAGGAGTTTTACTTGAAGAAAAAAAAAACAGTGACAAAATAAAGTGCCCACTTCATTTAGGCTACAGAAAACATAAATTAAAGTAAAATAAAAGCATTTCAATAATTGATGTGTCCTCCTTTGGCCTTCAGAACCTCCTGCAGGCGCTTCGACATGCTCTCGACCAGGTTCTTTAGGTGCTGTGGATCTAGCTCTTCCCAGGCGCGCTCCAGGGCTTCAAAATAGTTGTTTTTATTGGTAACACCAGTTTTGTCAACCCTGGCATCGAGAATCGCCCACAAATTCTCGATGGGATTGAGGTCCGGGCTTTGTGGAGGCCATTCCAGCGGTTTGATCCGACAAGACCGGAAGAAAGACTTGGTCTTCTTGGCAGTATGCTTCGGGTCGTTGTCCTGCTGGAATACGAACTTCTCTTCAAGGCCCGTCTGGATCAGCGAAACCTCCAGATTTTCTCGCAGGATGTTGATGTAAGAATCTGCCGTCATTATCCCGTCGATTTTCACAATGCTCCCCACTCCACCCCACGAAAAACACCCTCAGACCATCACATTTCCTCCTCCATGCTTCATCGTGCCTTGGATGTGGCGCTCCTGAAGCTCCTCTCCCGATCTGCACCAAACACGAACCCGCCGCTTTCGGTTAAACAGCTCGAATTTTGATTCGTCCGTCCAGAGAACCGTTTTC
The DNA here is from genome assembly GCA_034211315.2 of Aedes japonicus. NCBI lineage: Eukaryota > Metazoa > Arthropoda > Insecta > Diptera > Culicidae > Aedes > Aedes japonicus. The sequence goes on along the minus strand of JASCZW010006298.1, from coordinate 53,657 downwards.
CAGAACTCTAGGGGCTTATCAGCATGCTCCTTAGCAAACTTAAGCCGTTTGGCTTTGTTTGCCTTGCTGATAAATGGGCGCTTCCGGGCAAGTTTGCTATTCAACCCCTGTGCTACGAGACGGCGACGAACAGTTCGACCGGAAACTGATAACTGAAGGGTTTCCTGGATCTCGCGGACAGTTACCTTCGGGTTCTTCTTGACTTCGCGCATGATCTTGGTGTCCGTTCCCGCATCCGTTTTCCGCTTCCTGCCTCTGCCAGGGCGATCCACCACTGATCCAAACGTTTTAAGTTTCAGAAGAATTTTGCCAACCGCTGCCTTACTGATACTGTACTTCTTAGCGACAGCCCGGTGCGATTCACCGTTTTGCACATCACGAACGACCAATTTTCGGATACACAAGGGAATTGCTTTCGAAAGCACTGCGTTCTCCATTTTTTTTTCAATTGAATCAAATGCGATCACGTATACAAATGCACCAGGTTGAGCCGTTTGCTTCAAAACATGTCAAAATATCAAAACATAAACAATCGAGGGGTCTTCCAATGGTAATTTATCGAAAACATATCGATTTTTGAAGTGGGAACTTTATTTTGTCACTGTTTTTTTTTTTTCAACACAAATTGATTTTTTTTTCTTTAAGTAAAACTCCTTTTTTTCGGTATTCCATAAGTGAAACTTAAAAAGAATATAAAAAATAAAATAAGAAAAAAAAACTAGACTGTGTTCAATTGAATTTGAACCAAGTAAATCAGAGAAATTGAAAAAACGAAGAGGTGGGCACTTTATTTTGCCTATCAGTGTAAGTGATTGGGAATAATTCGGATTTTGCTTATGCGCGGGCAAAATTTTGATCTTCTTGCTTCGACGTAATTTTGACAACTGAATAGACAATGGCAAAAACAAAATGGAGTCAATATTTCGTACGCATACACCTACAAAATGGGGAGTGTTTAAGTTTTTTAAATGTACGATTAAAAAAACAACGTAATAATTGAGTCGACCAAGTTTTGACCGTCCCATCCTTTACCACATCTCTTTTGGAAGCAGGTGTATCTTTCTTTTTCTACACAGAAAAAAAAATGTTACCAAGCGCATAAAATTTCCTACGTTTAATTCCAAGACAAAGGAGGCGTAAACTATCTTTCATGCGCCATACAACAATGTTTGCAATCTTTCATACAACAAGCTAAATTCAGTCGTTATCTAACTTAAATTTACATGACATATCCTATTCTTCTCTGCCAAATGTATTTTTTTTTCTGTGTGCATTATTGCACGCAGAATATTATTTTTTTTTTTTTCTGTGCACGCTTAGTCGATCATATGTGCCATCAAACAATAGACAGCCGAAACAATAGATAAAGTTATAATAAAAATAAATTACAAGAATTTTCACATATGATCGCAGCATTTTATGCAACATAAATAGTTAAATGTCACTTCCTTACATCTCCGGGTCAGTAGCTGTTATAATCCCAAATAAATAAACTTCGTCGAGGGAAATTAGATTTTCCATCCATAAGCGCAAGATGATTGTTCGGCAATCAAAATTTCAACAAAAATTAAAAAGACCTCACTTTTTTGTTATAAGCTCGTGGGCATAACTGACGTCAAGCTTGTTTGAGCTGATTGAATCATCCCATTATCCCACAAATTGCAAAACAAATTATAAATTCAATAATTTCGTAGGGATTATGAGCAAACCATCAAACGCACCAATCAGTTGCAACACGTAGTCCAGATACCTAAATTGTTTGTCGATTAGCCATTTACCTCAGAGCGCCCTGATTGAGTTGAACTCTCAGAACCGGTCATTGATTCCACTTTTCCTTCTTGGAAGACCACCTGAGGACCGACAGAAATTTTGCGTGAAAAGGTCAAACCATTCCAACCGACACCGAAAATTGCAGTAATAATTTAGTATTACCCCCAAGTTGCAACAACAACAACAACAACGAAAACTATAAAAGCGATCAGCTTCTCACCATTAGTGAGCACCTAGCAGCATCATTATCATCACCTCATCATCATTATCGGATTAGGTCGATGAAACGATTCGACCAGCATCAGCTGGCAGCTCGCGGTGGCAGCCATAATGTAGACGGGCGATGGGTCATCGAGGATGCTTCGTGACATTTCAATCTCCGTTCACAGTAGCCGATCAGCAATCAGCCATCAGCGATCAGCCGGATTGTGCCAAGAGATAGCGTCGTTTCGGGAGCAACAGCTGTGAACTTCTGCTTTTGTTGTTGAAGGGATTAGTGATGGAACGGGTCTTGAAATCGCAATTTAGACTGTTACGTATTCGAAATGACCTCATCGCGTTTTATGACTCGCCTGGAGGAGTGAAAGTGAGAGTGAGGTTAAACAAATTTGCTTCCTCAGATAACGTTTGTTTATCACTTTGACCCTTTCCATTGTTCGCCATTCGTCTCGTCGGTCACAACGCTGATGACGTAGACAGGGAAGACGGAGCAATGAAGACTAAACTAGATCCGGGAATTCCCCCCAGGTTGCAACCCTAGAGTAGAGCGGCCCCGAGATGGTGTTAATATATATTCCTCGCGTTTTTTGCCAATTTCACGGATTTCGGTTGTGTGGCGGCTCTTTGAACCCACTTAGCCGATCGCAAGCCGCAAATTACTGTATAGAAGTGAAAACAAGCCACGGCCAACCGACGGAGCTCGTCTTTCGCTCTCTATCGCTTTGTTCGTTTAACAAAAAGGAACTAAATTGAAAGCGAAAGTGTTTTTCTCAGTTTTTTTTTCATTCGGTTCAATCTCCGACCAGTAGTCCACGCAGAAGAAAAAGACATGATGGCGTAGCAAATTGCTCTGGAAATTGAATGAACACAAAACAGGATTAAATTACCTGCCAACACATGCATTGACTCGTTAGACGTGGGTACAAACATCGAAGATCTGGATTTGGTACGGTTAATTTTCGCTTGTCGAGATTCGGAGGCTTAAGCTGAATGGGTCTTTAATAAGCTCCTCCGTGATGCGATGTAATCCGATTTCCCCATGCCGGAAGTAGGCAAATTTTGGCGACCGTAGGAGGCTAGCCATTTGTCATCGACTTGCATGCTCCATCAAGCGACGAACCCCTCTTGCGAAACGACTTGCCTGAAGTGGCTGATAATGACGAGAAACCACTTCAAATCCACACACAATTCCATCTGGATCAAGGTTTCTACCTATCGATTACTTCTATTCAAAAGATTCGCCTGATGGAGCTGAAGCCTCTCTTGAGCTATATGCAAGGACTCCCGGACGGAGGCACTTGACGCATTCATTTACGTCTGCCATCACCACAAGTGGGCCCCAAGTGGACGACGATAGACAATGTCAAATAATTTCTGCTTGTGGTGGTTTGCTGCTGCATGCGCGTGGTGACGATGAAAAGATAACCAGCACCGGCCTTCCTCTCCCCGAGCGGCGAGGGAGATAGATTGTAGATTTGACTATGGTCAGCACAGATAAAAGAAAAACACTTAGATGTGGCATCCCGCCGGACAGGTGTGAATTGATGATAATTTTCGCTCGGGGTCTAATGGCGCTCGTTTATAACGCGATGGCTGCCCGACGGTACAGGTGTACACATTTTGTCAACAAGGGACACAACCTTTCGCGGGGGTCGGGTGTGATAAACGTGGTTGAATGGGTGCCAAGGTTGCATCATCACCTCCGAATACTGTCAGGCGCTTATTATTGGTTGAATTGAACTGCAAAAAGAATGGTATGTGCGCGATTTGTACCTGCAGAGTGCTTGTCGAGCTGTGAGGCTACTTATAAGTAAAATTGATGGGGTGATTGTGTGTTTCTGTCGGCTGGGTGCAATTCTGTTCCATTTGGAATGATGCGTGCAAAATTGAAGATGGGTATCGGATTGAAATGAAACATGACAACGAGGGCACTGTGGTCAACTTTATTGATGAAATTAAGTAAGACGAGAAACGATGGATGATGAATGAGTCGTGATATAACTTGGTGTCGAAAAAATTGTTTGTGCATACACACTACCAAATGCCATGTAAATTTCGGTGCCTTGAGACCAACACAACTTCTTCTTATTTAGCATTTCAAGCTTATTGCTTTCACAACGCGCTTATCACTTGCTCTCAACTTAGTATGATTGTATGGCAAGTACAATCCCTATCCTCAGGGAGTCGGGATTTTTTTTTCTGTCGGCCTATTTCCTCACATGGTGACAATCACCGACGCCATGGAGACGACTCTACCACCTAGACCCTACCTGTCGACTCATGAACTATGACCAGTGGCTTTACTTTCCTTCCGAATGAAGACGTGACCAGATTTTTTTGCCTCAGAAAAACCACAGATGTCGACTGGGATTGAACCCAGACTCACTGGGGTGCCAAGTAGCAGCCACGCTTATCACTGCACTACCGATGCCGGATGAGAAATTTTCCTTGAAGAAAAATTGTAGCATTGTACACCCAAAAGAAAAGAGCAAGATTGTAATGCAATTTCGCATGATTTTATTTGATTTCTTGTAATGGGTCGCAACATTAGTGGTGAGCAAAAAAGCAACACATAAATTTGCTTAAAAAAATTAAATGTGTGCGTGAGTTTGTGCAGTGTTCTAGTAGTTGTGTGTGAGGTTGATGCTTGAAAATTCACTGGTTCTCAAAAAAACAATCTCCGTAACCGAGATGCGAACAGCGTGATGGCTCTAAATAGTAACCATGCAGCCACTTGAACAAGTTAAAGCGAACTGAATAATAACCCTACAGTTGCTACGATTTTCGAGGCACTCTGCGTTACAGCAATGAGCAAATGTCGTTCGCACACACTCATGGCTTTGTTTATTTCATAAAACGCAGGGTGATCAAGAAGGGAGTACGATGGCGAGTGAAAATGAAAATAAAACACTTGACAGCGGAATTCCAACACTGGCCAATAGCGTTGCGCCAGTCTGTGGTATTGTCTCACCCATACTGTAAAGTTGTTGACGGTTGAACAAAGGCCCATCGGTTGCCTCGACTGTCAAGGCACTAAACACACAGCGATAAATTTATTTCGAGGAATCTGTGTGCTGCTAACCGCTTGCACACACTTGCATGGCTTCGTTTACACCGTGTCCAAAATATTCTCATACACTTTTTCCTTGCAATGGTGTCGTACAACTACTCAACTTGCTTCACGTATGTGTTGGTGTTCGGTATTCATCTTTTACTAGCGATGAAGGAGTTTCGTGCTGTGGTGATAAAAAGTTTTTGAAAGGTGAGCGCCCGGGCGCTATTTTCAGAAATTTGAAAAACCTCGGAATAAAGTGGAATTTTGTGTACCGAACCATCCGAAGGTATCGTGAGTTGGATGACCGGAAGAGATCTGCTAGTTGGATGACCGGAAGAGATCCGGTCGTACTCGTACGGTGCGGCCTGCACGAGTTGTTGAAGTGGTTAGGGAACGGATTAGACAAAAATCACACGTAAAATGGCCGCAGATCTTAATGTTTCGAGATCGTCAATGCACAATATACTGCAAGATGCTTTCAAGAAACGCAAGGTTCACGGAGTTTCGGAACCTTCCAAGCAGAAATGACTCGAAAGAGCAAGTCTGCTTTTTTAGCGGCACGGTGGGGAAGAATTTATCTTTTCCGACGAAAAGTTATTCGTCTTGCAACAATCCCACAATTTCCAGAACGACAGATTGTGGGCTCTCTCTTCCAGAACTGTTCCAGATAGAAATATTCCACGGTTTCAAAGTGCTGCGTCAGTGATGGTTTGGGGAAGAATTTGCAAGCGAGGCAAATTACCACTGGTTTTCATCGAAAAAGTCGTTCAAGTGAATGCCGTATATTATAAAACGGAAGTTTTGGAGAAAGTTGTCAAGTCATATGTACAAGAGGTGTTTGGAGATGATCACTATGTGTTTCAGCAGGACGGAGCGCCATCGCATCCTGCAAATCTCGTTCAGGGCTGGTGCCGAGAAAATTTGACCGACTGTTTGAACAAGAATGAATGGCCTCCCAGTTCACCAGATCTGAATCCCTTGGATTATTTCGTATGGTCAAATGTCTGGAGCTGGTCAAGAAGGTTAAAGGCGGCGTTATTCCAAAACATATGCTGTAGTTGATCAGTATTATATTGCAATATAATGGGTAAAGTTATCAATAAAATCTGGATTATCGATTTGAGATAAATAGAGTTTTATTTTGTATGAGTATATATTGGACACGGTGTGCAATTTCCGTATCCAACCTTCGCCGTAGCAGATGTCACTAGTGCACTGATAACTGTTGACCCTTCGAAAGGTCCTGGGGCAGATACCCAAGTAACATTGCCAAAACCATCCTGATTTAAAGCAAAATTTAAAGGTTATAAATTGACCGATTTAGAGCAACTTTTCCCTCGTCAACTTAGGGTGTACCATAAAAAAAAAGTTTTCTGTCCTAACTTTTTTATTTCAATTTCCATCGTAAAATTTTGTTTAGACGAGTTATAGAAATTTGAAATGCGTGTATTTTGACATATTCACTTTGCCGCTAGCTTTAACCAATCAATAGTTATTGAAGTTTTTCTTCTAAAATCATCCCAGATTCAAATATAATTTTTTCAAGATACAGAAATAGCATATCTCTAGTTTTCACATATGTTAAACAATATAAATTGTCCTTTCAAATGACGTCTTTAATATTTTTTTGTGTTTTCCCCAATCACAAAAATCAACATTTGAAAAGGGCGTATTTTTTTAGAAAAGCTTTAATAACTATTGATTGGTTGAAGCTAGTGGCAAAAATAATATAATAAAGTACGCGTCTTTTAAAGTTCTAAAACTCGTTGCAACACAACTTAACGGTGAGAATTGAAATAAAAAAGTAAGGGCAAAAAAAACATGTTTTTATGGTACACCCTAAGTTGATGAGGGAAAATTTTTAAGCTACAAAAAAAAAATTATATATGAAAATTCAATGAAATTTTCTGCGCTACAACTTTGTCAACGTCTTTTTCTGCAAATCAAAAAGTTAGTTTTTGTATTTTCGTAACAATGGGGACCACCCTAATTTTAACTAACATCAAAAAATGGACCTTAGTGATACAAACCATGTTATAGAACATCACTTTGCTGTAAAATTTCAAGTTTAGGCGCTGGGAGCATGTTTCCTCGTAAATTCGTGATCTGGACCATAGTGCATTGAGGAAAGTCACCAAGTGACCAAATAGTTTTATAATTGCGGTTGCGAAAATAAATTGGCTTTTTGGCAAAACTGTGATTTCTTCCAATCCATATTAAGATATATGAAATAACTTAAATGTGGATGATAAATGCACCAAGCTTTAAATGTAATACAAATGAACTGTAGATCAGAAACCAATTTTGGCATTCTTTTAGTTAACCTTATTGAATTCCATAAATTTTCAGGAAATTCAAAATTAATTCATCGGATAAATTTGTTTCAATTTTGTTTATGTTGATGCAAACCCACAAAGTCTCCGAGCCGCATATAATTTCGGCTCTTATCGTGCCAATGTACACCATTAAATTAAATGTGCATATGATTTGGAGCATGATACGCAATAACTCAATTTGTTTATTATATCTGCTTTCAAACAAAATTTCCCGCAACAGTTGAAATTTTGTCTAAGAATCAAACAAAGCAGAACAACAAAAACCAACCACAATATCGCCGTGAAGTTTGACAGCTGTGGCCATTTGGCCCTATGCTGGTTTTGATGGCAGCCAATAAGTTTTTTTAAGGTTCTCAAGTGGTTATAACATCGTTCACTAGAACTTTTTCAAAATCTGTATGGTCTTATAAAGGTTTTTGCAACTTGTTTTAACAACCGTCTATAGAGTGGGCCACTTTGTACAAATAACGGCTTTAAAGAAGCATACCCAAGTAACATTTAAAGTAGGGTAACGAGATGTAATGTTAGCCTAGCTCCTTCATTCGGCCTACGTACCAAATATGTCATTATTTCGGTCATAATCAACAAAATCATGTTGCTATTAAGATGACCGATTCATTTCAAAGCCATTTAGATCTATTTAATCAATTTATAGTTGTTAACTTCCGTGTAATTTAAGATTTTCTCAAGTTTTTAGACACCATCATTTTACTGGTTAAGCTGAACAGATAACCTACACAATCTTCGAATGATCTAAATTTGCTGAAAATGAACCTGTAAACCGAATAATGCAGACAAGATGTGCAGAAAATAATCACACGTTATAAACTAACAAATCACATGGTAAAATAATAATGATTTAATATGAAAACCATAGACCCAATGTTAGGAACATATTTTTACTAGGTTCCCAACTATGGCCTGTTGTATGTAAAGCGTAGTTAAAATGTTGTTATTTGTAACATTTACAAAATAAATCTCTGAGTTTCGGTTGAATGTTTTTCATATGACTCATCTTAACACAATCTAAGGGAACAAAATCTGTGTAGAGTGAATTATAATGTTTTGATTGCCGAATGGCCGCTAAATCATATGTATAAATCACTTAAGTGTTTCTTAGCAGTTTAAGTACAGTTTGATTTGTGAAATTGTTTGTTGAGTAGAGCGAATACAGCTGGCAACGCCTTGAATCAGAAAATCAGAAAAATAATCATACGTAGACAACATTTAATAACAAATCTATCGAATAGGACGAACTTGCATCTATGATTAGACCCAATTTGGTACCCATAGACCGACATTACATCCATATTCTTCGAAAGTTTCTGACTTTATAAAATGAGTTGTGTAATTTTTCGTGATACATTCTAGAAGATGGCTTATTAAATATATTTGCAAGTGTATAGCTAGTTTAATGTTACTTCCAGCTCAAATACCGTATGAGTTATAATAAAAAATGTAATCGATTGTTGCATATTAGGCTGAGTCAAGGGACACATACCCTATTATGAATTCCTACTAGGGTGTTATAAAACGACATCCATAAAACTTTGGTCAAGGCTTATTTGTCTTGATTGATTCCCCCTAAACCTCATGAAAATTAAAATGTTCCTGTATGGCACACCCTGGCCGAGGTTCTGAAGGGTATATTTTAGAGGTAGTTCTTGATTGGATTAAAATAAAAAGACTTTATTATTTCCACTAGACGCTTACCAAAACCACTCAAAACAGTTTTATTCATTTTATAATCGTATTCAGAAATTTCATTCACTCTCGAAAAATTCATTTCAGCAAAAATAACCCTGATTGAAAAAAAAATTTACCCATGCCAGCTAAAACGTCAGTATTCTCAAAGTGAAATATTTATCTCAGCTCGATTTATAATAATTTATTACTAGTTTAAACCTACAGTGCTCAAATTTTAGGTACCAAATTAAATTCATAGTGTTAAGTGCTTGAAAAGAACCGAAAAACTAGGTGCGCTTCTGTTGTACTCTCTAAAAAAAATATTAAGAAGAAGTATAATTCTTCGTTGCAAATAAATGTTTTGCTCAATCATAATACTTTTTAATAATACTTTTTTTTTTATCCCACATTGACTGCCGTACAACAAATAGCCGCGTGAAAGAAAATATATCATGATGTATGGACATTATAAACCTACATTAAGATTGAAATAAAAATAACAGCGGCATTAACATTGATATGTCATGAGCCATTATTGAAAATTCTGTTTTGTTTTCATGAAAGCATCAATAAATAAACGATGTTTTGAAATGGCATTTATGAAAATAATTTTGAGGCTAAACTGTTTCATTGCGACGCTCATTTGCTTTTTGCAAGACCGTTTAGCTGTCAAACAGCTTATATGGTAACCAAGCTGCTGCCAGAAAAATTTTGACAGTTCAAGCTTCCACAAAAGGACTATGAAAGTTTAAACGAAAGAATACGGGAAAGCAATGGCGTATACCAGGCGATACATGCCTCATGATTATTTCATCTGGATGGGAGACTGACTGATGTTGTAGTTTTTTAAACGACCTTGATTGATGGGTAGTTGGCAAATTACTATTTTGAATGCTCTATAAGTTTTGTTTATTATTTCATTTAAACGTGCATTTTTTTCAATTGTTTTAGTTTGTTGCTATGCGAATCCATCTTTGTTTAATTTTATTATGACAACATTGGTAGAGCATCTTATAATAAACTTTATGTAGTGCAAAATGCTACAATAAATGCTTTATGCTCTCGTCCGAGTCCAAATAGCTTAGTGATTGTTTTGATAATGATTAAGCGTGCTTAAGGAGTGTATCGAAAATAAGCTATCCACAAACTTTCTTTCAAATTATGTTGAAAACCGATATTTTATTCATACAAAAAATTGATCCTTTATTGTACGAGGTTAAACTTGAACATAATGAAGACCGGGTGAAATTTAAGTGATTCCTTCACGAATTTTCGAACGTTTGATCGAATGCTCTTCAACAAGTTCCGGACAAGTGTTGCATCGCAATTTTTGGACGCTTGAGCCTAAATTTTTTTGAAATCCTGCATGTTCCCAGCTGCCTTACCAGTCTTCTTGAAGACCCTCTTCTCGATTGCCCAGTAACGTTCGATGGGTCGAAGCTGAGGGCAATTTGGTGGATTGATATTTTTCTCAACGAAATCTATACCCTTTTCCGTAAGCCAATTGAGAGTGGTTTTGGCATAGTGAGCCGACGCTAAATCCGGCCACAACAGTGGAGGTGTACTATGCTTCTTATATAAAGGCAACAATCTCTTCTGGAGACACTCAGATCGATAGATTTCCGCATTTATAGTTCCGGTAGTGTAAAAATGGTTGACTTAAAACCACAGGAACATATTGCTTGTCATACCAGTACCTTTCGACCGAATTTCTCCACTTGAATCGACCTGTCCGCATCGCTCACATCCTCCCCATCGACGGCAGTAAAGTATTGTGGACCTGGAAGGGTTTTTGAGTCCTCCTTTACATAGATCTCATCGTCCATCAAAACGCATGCATCCGGACGCTGCAAAAGACGCGAATACAATTTCCGGGCCCTTGTTGCTGCCCGCTTCTTCTGTTCTGCACTTTGTTTCGAGATTTTCTGCTTCTTGTAGGTCTTCAGGTGGTTTCGCCTCTTGATACGCTGGATCATTCCGACACTCGTTCCTGCTTTTTTGGCCAAATCACGTATTGACATTGATTTGTTCTTCATGATTAGAGATACCACTTTCTGCTCCAGTTTCGGGTTGGAAGAACCGGGTTTTCTGCCTCTTCCTGGTAGCTCATCCAAAGAATAGTGTTTCCCAAACTTATTAATGATGGTTTTAACACTCGCATGATGAATTCCAAACCGCTTCGCCAATTTTCGCATAGTAATACCCTTCTCACTTAGCCATGTGTCCAGAACCTTAATTTTCACTTCCTTTTCAATACGCGACATTTTGAAAACGCAGAATTTGAACCGCACAAACAAGTAAACAAAAGCAAGCTGACAGTCAAACGCACAGCATGCAGTGTTCAGAGCATAAAAAACCATCACAAATACATGCGTACAACGCAAATGTATGTGGATAGCTTATATTCGATACACTCCTTATTAAATGCTTTCCAACTGCGCTGCATATCGTTGAAGTGGATAAACAGAATATGGAGGCCTAATTCTGCGCCAGGAGACGTATATTAAAGCGGACGCCAAGCAGATTCCCTGCCTGGAGTTTTTTGTCAGCAAGCCATACATAACGACCGACACCATCAACGGCCAAATATATAAAGACGAATGCCTCCAGAAGCACCAGCTGCCCTTCCTCCGGTCCACGAAAGTCACATTCTGTTTTGTTCGGATGTGGCATTGTGCCATTACGCAAAACCGGTGATGAAGTGGTACAAAGCCAATGATGTTGTTTTTGTGCCGAAGGTGACAAATCCGACAAATTCGCTAGAACTTCGCCCAATAGAAAAATCCTAGGCGATTATGAAGGGCAAGCTACAGAAAACAGGGAAGGTCTTCAAAAACGACAAGGATATGAAGAAAGAGTGAGTAAAAGTGAGTAAGAAAGATGATGCAAGTGTTTCATAGGATTTGATGGGTAGCATTAAGTTTAAGGTGTGGACATTTAAAGCTTGCTTCAGATAGAATTGGAACAAAAACAATTGCCTCTATTCCAGTTATTTATTATTGAATTCAAGATTTTTTTTTTATACAAATGTAGCCTTTTCTTCATACTTTAAAAAAAAAATACGGATAAAATTATTCGTCATGGTTTCGAAGGAATTCTCGAATTTTTCCTGTAACACGGCTCATAAGGCGGCACACACCTTCTTCGTCCATCGTTTCAGCTATCTTATTCCACCAGGTCTTCATCTGATTGATGTCTTTGACAACCTTTCCCTTTGCCTTGAGTCTCCTACCCATGATTGCCCAGTATTTCTCAATAGGGCGGAACTGGGGGTAGTTGGGTGGGTTAAGGTTTTTCGGAACAACCTGGACCCCTTTCTCTGCATACCATTCTTGAACGACTTTGCTGTAATGACAGCTTGCCAAATCTGGCCAAAACATTACGGGATGGTCGTGGGATCGAATGAACGGCAAAATTCGTTTTTGAAGACACTCTTTTTGGTATAGTTCCGACGTCATTGTCTTATTTGTAACGAAAAGTTTTGTTTTTTTGCCACAGCTGCAAATACCCTGCCAAATCATGAATTTTCGTGCAAATTTGTCGGCAAAAACAAATTTAAGTTTGGCTGGAACATCCCCCCGAGCCGTTGCCGTTGCCAAATAAAATGACCTGGGATTTGCCCAAAGTCAGCCTTGACATAGGTTTCATCGTCCATCAGAAGACACCCGTCGTACTTGGTGAGCACCTGGTCGTATAGCTTCCGAGCATGGATTTTAGCCACACTATTCTGTTTTAGGGTCCGATTTGGCTGTTTGCTAGCTCGATACGACTTGATTCCTTCCCGGAGGCGAGTTCTCCTCACGGTACTATGGGCGGCACCGAATTTTCTGGCCAAATCACGGTCCGACAGATTGGGATTCCTCTTAATCGTCTTCAAAATCGTACCACGCAGTTTCCGGTCGACAGTTCCACTCCGACGATTGGCTTGAGGCTTCCGAATCGTCGTCAATGTTTCCTTATACCGTTTGATAATGCGCCATACGGAATTTCTGGGCAATTTCAGCTGTTTAGCTAGCCTAGATGCAGACCACAATGGATTTTCCAAATAACTGCGCACAATTTTTTCCCTTCTTTCGGCTTCCATGTTGATTGTTTACAAAGTACAGTCGATTTGCGGAATGTCAAAAATACATACGTGAAGCTGACAAAATTCCCGACACGTGGGCACCAAGAACTTCCAAATCCGTCCACCAAGAGCGCCACAATATGAACAAAAGTTTGTTCCAATTCTAAATGAAGCAAGCCTTAGCCTCGGAGAGGAAGTTGAATGAATCAACTTAGCGAAAACATAGCTTATATGTGTTTATTTATTCCCTGAGCGCTTCTAAAATCTGCCTTATATGGTGATCATGTTTGTTTGTTTCAGTTTTTCGTTTGCAATTTTTCCTAGATTACTTCTGCAAAGATGTAAAATTATGCTATACTCTTGAGCTATCAATTTTTGAATGTTATTTTATTTCGTTAATGGAATTTCAAAGTTTGGTTACGCTTTAATTATTCAAAGATAAAAGTTGCATATGTTATGTCCAACACTGTAGGTTGATTCTCCATCAGATGGGAGGGTAATTGCATGAAAAATCGCTAAATTAATCCTTTTTTTAAAGTTTCATCCTTTATTTTTCTAAGATATAGGTGTGTCTGTTTATTCCGTTGTCTTTTGTATTAATTAATTTGATATCCTTCATTTCATGTCTGTTGTATGAAGTTTTCATTAAAATTTGATTTATTTTTCTTCTATTTTCAGGTACGTACACTGCTTCCCGTTTTGATAACCTATGGCTATTGGAGTGGGTAAGAATCTTCCATGCTCAGCTTTCAAGAGGTTCAAAACGCAATGCTCTTAACAAATTTGTTGATCAAATTGCACTCCACTCCTTCTCATGATCATAATGCGGTGTAGGCGTACCGAAGCATCGCGATCATAAATTCCCACTCTCTACACTGTCATGAATAATGAAGAACCAAGCAACGGTTCGTAAATTTTGGCACCAAACAGTGAAAAGCGGAAAGCGAATAAATGTTCTTATTTGATTACGAATAAATGTATAAATTTTGCATTTTTTCGACAAAAGAAATACACGAGTTCGTTTTTCGAGGCCCAATGAAGTTGTGATGCATTCTGTTGAGAAAACAGCGACAAGTCATCTGAATGAAAAAAGGCAAACCCAAATTTAAGCAAAAAGAAACAAATTCGTATGCATGTTAACATGCAGTAACAATAAAAACGTATATTCATAATCATAAAAACTGCCTCTCGATCGATCGTCGGGTCGCGTGTGAAGTAAAAGCACAATCAAAAATTTCATCATCATCGCGCTTGCAGTCCTACAGGGCGACCGACGACCGCAGCGGCAGGGATGGGCTCATCTCTCCTCAGCAGCAAGTGGTGCACAGATATCAGTAGCAAAGTAGCAATTTTCGACATTATACTATGCCGGGTGACTGCCACTGCTGCCGTTGCGTGATGCTGTAAAGTTCAAAACATCACATCACACCACAAACGACCCAATGCAAACGAGCATCATCGCCAAGGCGGCCGCCGAAGGAGGGAGATCTACCCGGAGGGTCCCGCTGACTACCTTCGGAAGCGGAGCGAGAAAGTCCCTCGGAATTATTACTGGAATTTATAATCGCACATATCACACACCGGCAATCGGCTCCGGTGGCTGATTATTGTTATTAAAATCGATATTTCAACATCAAGATTTATATAGCGATGCCGGCGATTGCCCGTCCATGTGACCAAGTGTCCTTTGGGGGTCGAGATATTTTAACAACACCTCGTTCCAACCTTATATTTCCAACAAATTCAGTTACAACATTTGGATTATTATATTTACCCGTGAAGAAACCAGTCCTTTACTTAATTCAATTAAACCACATTCGGGTCCGGGTAGAGCAAGAGTAGATAGCAATGAGTGGTGACCGCACTGCGAACAACATCTTAAATCATGCTGATAATGTCCAACCGAAATCATGGGCAGATAAAATCTATTTCGATGAGAGGGGTGGGGGGGGGAGGTCGGACCAGGGACGACGATTACGACGACGCATTGTGGACGGCCAGATTAACCTAAAAGGGGTCAGCCGACCACCACCGAACTCGGAGTGACCCCCATGCCGGGACCCTGATGTAGTCCTTTTCTTGACGCTGGACAAGGTGAATAATAAATTTCCGTTTAATGAATATGATTATCACATATTAAAGCCATTTTCCAGCGTATAATTAGCGCATGAGCTGCAAAAATCGGCATATCACTGCACGCGGATCTGGGTGGCTGCGTACTGTTATGAGTTGGGACGCGGTGTTTCTTTTTTAACAACTTTAAAATGGGTAATCATTTTTATGAGTGCGGGGAATTTTCTCGGGTTTCATGCGTCATTCAAAATTATTTTTACATTCGAAGAATATAAATGTTCTTCTCATATAGAAATGTTGATGCTCTGAACTGTGCAGCTTGAATATTTAGTTGATGGCATGAGCATGAGCATGATTGACCGGCTAAGGCTGCTCCTCTGTTATTACCAGATCAGCTGTCATTACACAAAGAACCAAAATATTTTGCTTGGAACCAGCATACATCCTCAATGTGTAAAAACTGGTGATCCTAACCAAGGTTATACCGGCGCTGGCCTCGCCCGAATGCAGGTCAAGTAGGGAAATGAGTAGGAATATGTTGCCGTGATACTTGCTTTATTGGAAGCCAAGAACACCTCTGTACTTCCACAAGGATAAAATGATTGGGTTTGCAGCGGGATACGTTTTGGTGAACGGTGTGCTGAATTCAACTGACGTCAGCAGCGAATAAGATATTTAATGTTAATCCCGATTTATTCTCTCTGCAGGGATGCACATTTCAGCTATTCAAATTTTGGCACCAATTTCCACCCACAGTAAGGATGCTGTTGGAGCCACTCACACGTGTGGGTGTTTTATTGCATCAGAATATAAAAATAGAATACGTTAAAAACATCGAATTCGAGGACCGATTTGAACCAACACACAGTGGGCAAGAACTGATGAAAACTAAGGAAAAAATCTGCTTTTGTCGCTCTGAAGCGCGGCTTGTAAACAAGGCTATTTCCGCTAAGAAATTGTCTGGAAAATTGAATGCAACTGGTTTCAATAACCGCCCGGATATGGCTGTGAAGTTATAAAGCTTATTTTACCCCACTTACCCTTATATTCTTAAACAATTTATTGAAACCTATTTGCACGGAGAGGCTCAAGATCAACAAAATGGTGCTAGTCCCATGTGAAATTTCCTGGAATATCAAATAAAGGTTGTTTCAACCACCGCACGGCTCTGTGGACGCAGATATGGCTGGTTTTACCCCACTTCTCCTAGTATTCTTGAATAGTTTATAGATATCTTTGCTCGGAGTGGCTCAAGATCAATCAAACAAAGCTATGTCGTATGTAAAATTTCTGAAAAATCGAATAAAAGCTGTTTCATCTACCGCACAGCTCTGTGAACGAATATATGGTTGATTTTACCCTACTTTCTCTTATATTATTGAATAATTTATAGGTATCTTTGCTCGGAGTCCCTAAAGATCAACCAAATAGCAATAGCCCTGTGTGAAATTTCCAGGAAAATAGAATAGAGGTTGTTTCAACCACCACACGGCTCTGTGAACAAAGATATGGCTGATTTCACCCCAGTTTAACCCATACAGTTGAATTATTTATCCCAAGAATATACTAAAAAGTGGGGTAAAATCAGCTAAATCTTTGTTCAAATAGCCATGCGGTATATAAAACAACCTCTATTCGGTTGTCCAGGAAATTTCACATAGGACAAGTCCTGTTTGGTTGATCTTAAGCTACTCCGAGCAAAGATATCTCTAAAGTTTTCAAGAATACAAAAGGGAGTGGGGTAAAACCAGCCATATTCTCGTTCACAGAGCCGTGTGGCAGTTAAAACAGCTTCTATTCGATTTTTCAAAAAAAATTACATGGAATTGATTCACATCCAAAAAATCACATGGAATCAAATGAGCCTCTCCGTGCAAAGATATCTATAAATTATTTAAAAGTTGTGGGGAAGTGGGGTAAAATCAGCCATATCTTCGTTCGCAGAGCCGTGCGGTACACACTATCAAAATGTCACGTAAATTTCTGTCCCCTGAGATCGACACATGCAAGCGTCCTTAAGCACATAAGAATGAGTCGAAAGAGATGGCAAAATAAGTTCAATTACACACGTTTTTCGTTGAATTGCGTATGCGTCAGTTTCACCAGACATAATTTTACACGAAATCTTTCTTTACGTCCCCCGACCTTTTACAAACATAAATTAGGTCTCGTGTAAAATTCATAATTTTTAAGTGTGTAGATAAAACAGCTTATATTCAATTTTACAGGAAATTTCACAAAGGAAAAGATATCTTTGAATTATTCAATGATATAAGGGGAAGTGGGATCAAATCAGCCATATAATTTTTAAAAGAGCAGTGCGGTAGATGAAACAGCTTTTATTAAATTTTTAAGAATTTTTTTACATAGGATAAGTCTTATTTGGCTGATATTTACCCACTCCAAGCAAAGGTATCTATAAACTATTCAAGAATATAAGGGAAAATGGGGTAAAACCAGCAATATCTTTGTTCACAGAGCTATGCGGTGGTTGATACAACCTTTATTTGATTTTCCAGAGAATTTCACATGGGACTTGCACTATTTTGTTGATCTTGAGTCTTTCAGTACAAAGATGTCTATAAATTATTCAAGAATATAACGGAAAGTGGGGTAAAATAAGCTCTATAACTCCACAATCATATCCGTGCGGTAATTGAAACCAGTTCCATTCAATTCTCCAGACAATTTCTAAGCGGAAATAGCCTTGTTTACAAGCTGCGCTTAGAAGCGACAAAAGTTACAGATTTTTTCCTTAGTTTTCATTAGTTCTTGCCTACTTTGCAATAGTAGAGAAAATTAGATATCAGAAGAAAAACTGGTATTTTCCACTTAATTCCAACTAACTTTGCTTATCTTGACAGATACGCGTATTTCGTCTACAACGTGCAGACTTCTTCAGTCTCTTGTGCTTATAATTGGCAAGGAATACAAGAATACGTTAAGAACATCGCGTTTGAGGACCGATTTAAACCATTAGTAAGGATGCTGTTGGGGCCACTCACACGTGTGGGGTGTTTATTTCACCGATTTAAGGGGGGATATACAGTTAAAACGAGAAAAAAACTCATTTTTGAAAAAAAAAATCGAGGGGAAGTTTTTACTTAAATCAATCAAAACTTTTTTACAATCATAAGTGTATCCATGTAGTATACAGAAATATTTTTTTCAATTCTTTTTCCAACAAAATGGCGGCCGTTAGAGTACGTTGAAAAAGTTGTTGTATTTTGGTTGTGCCGGTTCTTTTTGTCGCAGTTTTGATCTGAAACCTGCTAACGCAAAAAAAATTACATTACTTACATTTACAGTTAGTAGATGAATTGAAAAACAATTAAAAAAAAATGCACTTTTGGCGTAACTTTTTTGAAAAAATCCACATTTTTTCCGCCATTTTATCACATTTTCCCATATTTAATAATAAAATATTACAATAATTTTTAATTCATATAGAAGGTGATACTATAATAAAGAAATCCTATAAGTTTCAGCTTAATCGAATAATTAATTTTCAAGTTATCACCGACATTAACTCCGAAAACGCTGTTTTGAGAAAAACGCGTTGAAAATTTTAATTATCGAAAAATACCTGCTGCGCGCCAAAAAAACGTCTTCGAAAAAAGATAAAAAGAAACACTTGGAGTTTGAATTTTGAAAAAAAAAAAGGTTTCAGGAGCGTATTCTACAGGAAATTTACTAACATTTTATGCCAAAAAAAATTGAATATTTTGATCATTCTAACTGTATATCCTTAAAGCAACACTAAAGATTCTGTTGGGGCCACTCACAAGTGTGGGTGGTTTGTTTCAATGGAATACAAGAATACCTTAAAACATCGAGTTTGAGGACCGATTTAAACCAACAGTAGAGATGCTGTTGAGAGCACTCACATGTTTAGGTGGTTTATTTCAATGGAATACAAGAATACGTTAAAAATATAGAGTCTGAGGACTGATTTAAACCAACAATTAAGATGCTGTTGGGGCCACTCACACGTGTGGGTGGTTTATATCAATGGAATACAAGCATACGTTCAAAACATCGAGTTTGAAGACCGATTTAAACTAACAGTAGGGATGCTGCATACTCGCCGGCCTACTGAAGGACCGTGGGCTCGGCATCGTAGTGCTGCAGGAGGTGTACTGGACAGTATCCATGGTGCGAACGTTTAGAGGTAATCATACTATCTACCACAGCTGCGACAACACACGCGAGCTGGGAATAGCTTTTATCGTGATGGCCGATACGCAGAAGCGCGTGATCGTTTGGTGGCCGATCGACGAAAGAATGTGCAGATTGATGATCAAGGGCCGATTCAACTCAGATATCTTCAACTTCATCATAATCAACGTGCACAGCCCTCTCTCCGGAAGCATTGATGATGACAAGGACGCATTCTACGCACAGCTCGAACGGGAGTATGACCTCTGCACAAGCCAAAACGTAAAGATCATCATAGGAGACCCTAACGCTCAGGTAGACCAGGCAAAGGAATTCAGACCGACGATTGGAAAGTTCAGCGCACACCAGCTGATGAACGAAAACGACCTACGACTCATTGATTTTGACGCCTCCAAGGACATGACCATTCGTAACGCCTTTTTCCAACACAGCCTCCCTTATCGGTACACCCGGAGATCACCACAGCAGACGGAATCCCAAATCAACCACGTTCGGATTGACGGACGGCACTTCTCCGACGTTATCGACGTCAGGACTTATCGTGGCACTAACATCGACTCCGACCACTACCCTATGATGGTCAAACTGTGCCCAAAACTTTCCGTTATCAATAATGTACTGAACCGGTGACCGCCACGCTACACTCAGAACGACGCATACGCGCAGAATCTCGAGGCGATGTGGCCCCCCTAGAGGACTGCTGGAGTACAGTAAAAGCAGCCATCAACGACGCAGCCGAGAGTACCATCAGCCACATGGAACGGAGTCGTTCGAATAGTTCGACGAGGAGCGCAGAGTGATTCTGAAGGAGAAGAATGCAGCGCGGGCAGTAATGCTGCACTAGTGTGGATGGTTTATTTTACTAGAATACAAGAATATGTTAAAACATCCAGTTTGAGGACCGATTTAAACCAACAGTAAGGATGCTGTTGGGACCACTCACAAGTGAGGGTGGTTTATTTTAATGGAATACAAGAATACGTTAAAATCATCGAGTTTGAGGACCGATTTGAACCAACAGTAGGGATTTAATCCGTCTTCTCGGCTGGCGTTACGGCCAGCTATGGTTTCCAGTACTCCGCCGTACGGAATTTTCACATTTTAAAACGCACAATTCTTTTTCTTTATTTTTCCTGTTTTGCCTAAAACTGCACTAATAATTTTCTCTACTTTTTCAATTTTCCTAGTCACATCACTATTTTAATCCACCACTGAACAATTGTTACAAACAATAAGATTAAAAATTTCTCGATAAACTGGAGAGCAATTTTACTTCCTTCTGCTGCTTCCAAGATGGTCGTCCTAGCAACAGGCGATCTCGATCCGTTTTTTGCTGGAACCTTTTTTTCGGCTCGATTGATCGATATTTTGAATCTATCCTGTTCGATTTTTGACTGAATCTATTTTTTAGTGGGAGAATCGACTTTCAAACTCTACACGCTAAGATGAAAGTACGGAAAAGTCGGTAAAAAATACCGAAAACCGCACAAAAGTGCACATACTGAAATTATCGGTAAACATGGATTACCAAAAAGCAGGAAAAGACGTTGAAAATTACAATTTTTTTCGTTGCTTTTTACCGAAAGTTCTTGCTCCAATGAGAGTATTTTAAACCAAATTTAAGTCAAACCTAACGATAAAATTTGCAAATCCACTTTTCTAAAATACGTTTTCTGTAGAACAATAAAACAAAAGATTAAACATGAAATTTGCTCTCTGGAAATATTACAAACTACCTCAAATTTGCTTTGAGAATTAATAAATTGTAATTATATCAATTACAAATCGTATTTTCTCGAATCGATTCTTCCGCAGTCGATTTGTTCTCGAATCGATTTTTTTCGATTTTGGGAATCGATTCAGCGGAATCGATTGTTTTGTGTAAAATGCCCATTGCTAGGTCGTTCATTCTTTTCAATTTTGCATGGGGCCTTTTTCGAGGAGACAAACATTTTGAGCACTACTCGTTTTTGAAACTCGAAAAGTCACTTTTGATTGGCACCTGCAGCTTGAAAATTAGGTTGAGAGTGCGGAAAGTAGAAATGAGATGTCTATGTGTAATTCCACAACAACGTCCCAGGGCAATCAATCCCAGCGATCACTTCCGCCTTTTCGGACCTACTGCCATACGGCGATAAGGCTCGCTTCAACAAAAGGTATGAAATTTCCTGCAGAAACGCAGGCCTGTCAGCCATAAATCACCTTGTGCCGTCCGAAAACATGACATTTGGCGAAGAATAAAACGGCCACAATCAGCGCCATCCAATGGATCATAAATCTCCGATAAATTTCACTTTTTTTCTGCTTCACCCACTCGCTCTGACATACTGGCATCGAACATGACCAAACCCAACGCATAAGGTCAGTCAGTCGGTCGGTGTTGAATTGGTTTGTCGGTTGGTATTCAACGTCAGTTTCGGTGTGTACGAGATATGGTTGGTGGCGTGTGTACCTTAATTTGGCGTACAGACGTCGTTGGTTGGTACCTACTCAGCTCACTTGCAGTGTCCGCCGAGAGGTCCTAACGAGGGAGAGGGAGCCGCTTCTTATCCCCCTCCCCCGGAGCATTAATATTTTCCTTGGCTTCTAACGTTTATGATCGCACGGATGAGATTATGTGTACCGCTTTCTAAAAAAAAAGCATGAACGTACATTTTGCAAAGCACCACTCTACCTCGCCGTCGTCGTCGTCGTTGATGATGATGATGATCATGGTTTATGATGCTGTGGCTCCAGCTGTCATTATATTGGCGATCACGAACGGACACTCTACCCTCGGCTTTCAACACATTGTTTCAGCAAAAGATGGAATTTCGCAAGTGCATATAAAAACCCTTCAGCCAATCACCCAAACATTATGACGAGCCATTAATTCTAATACCGCGTTGTTGTCGTCTTTCGATAGTAAAACGTAGACATCCACCAAGTCCAGGAACAGTATGCGACGACGTATGGCCAAATCGGAGCGACCGTGCTGAATGGTGACATTAAAGTGCATAAAATTGCAATTAATTTAATTACCACGCGCTCCCCCCATATTCGGGCAATGATCGTAAATTTGAACTCCTTTCTCGATGCAAACGGGCCGCCACTGTCGCCATGTTGTCATTCGGTTATTGGTGAACGTTTTGGCGATTTTCTCGAGTCAGCTTTCGCAGCAGAAACCTGGGAATCTGCAGTTCACCGTTATCTTGATGGGGTCATTTTGACTAATGCTGCTCTTCTGAGATATTGTCATTTATTTAAGAATTATATCATTTGTTTAACGCGCTTTGTGATTGAAATCTGGATTTGGTTCAAGCTATTCATAAGAAATCAAAAATTTGTCAAAAAGAAATTGATGAAATTTATCAGAAGCAGATAATTTCCCATCTACAAGAGATGCTCTAGGAGTGAACAGTAATTTATTGCTAGAACTAATAAAACGAAGAGAAAGTATTGATAATTCCATTAAGGGTAACGGCAGGCTTTGAAATAGAAAGATTCAAGTTGAAAACGAGAGGAGGGCATTTGAACGGTAGTGTCCGATCGGGCACATAATCTTTTACCAAGCTACCTTCGTGAAGGGTAGGCAAGAAGGAGGATACTCCCTTGACTGGTAAAAGAATATACAATCGGTCGTGCTCTTGTAGGGGAGGATGGTACAAAACGCACCGTTTAAGCAACATCGTGAATTAGGGGAGAACAGTACAAAATGCACTGGTGGGGTAGAATGACCCACTCAATAAATATACTCAAATCTTCAAAACTTTACCTTTAATGGAATGATACTTTATAAATTTTTAAATTAAACAGCATTACTCATAATTTTGTTGTAAAAATACTAAATACACCAAAATATGATCAAAATTGAAGAAACTGTCTTGACTGTCCCTCACATGTAAATAATTGTGTTATTAAAATAAGCTTTTACCATGCGTTAATATCCATGGTTCATAGTAAATTCACTTCACAGGTATTGCACACAGCGAAACATCAAGGTAATATCAAAACTTCACTATAATTTCATGTTTTTTCAGAATATTTAGACAAAACTATGCAAAACTAAAACTGGGGCAGAACGCACCGTGGCGTTGTATATGTCTACACGCTTAGAAAAAAGTACCCAGTGGAACGGCTAAGTGTAGCAAACCAAAGATGGATACAATCACATTAACCTATCGTTGGGTATACATAACTTGCTTATGGTAAATTTCATCCCAAAAGTGTTATTCAATCCCAGTGTCAGGTAAACATAATTTTACCAAATATTGGCTTCGCACACTTAACTGCTCAGTTGGGTACTTTTTTCTAAGCGTGTATATAATGAGGAGTAGCTAACATATCGTAATGTTATGCTATCTTTATTCAATACCCATTGGCTCTTGATTACCAAAGAGAGCTAAACGGATGTGTTGCAACCTTCTCACTTTACAAATCTAATGAGTATTTTTTTATAGCCGTGTTTCTACCTTTTACAAGCGGTGCATGCTATTCCAATATTGTTTTGCATCATATCCCAGTGTTGTGGTGCGTCTTACCCCAATTTTGGGGTGCGTATTGAGCAACGAAACAGGTGTTTTACCCCGGTGCCGTGTTATGATCAAATTGACAAAGGTTTAAAACATCATGGAGAATCATCATTTTGAATTTAAATCACATTTGCTCTACAACGAAAACTTTGTAATGCACCATACTCAATCACTTCTTCTTAATTTTCAGCTTCCATTCCCAAATAATTCACGATGTTGCTTAAACGGTGCGTTTTGTACCATCCTCCCCTACTAGGGAATGGAAGCTGAAATTTAGGAATAAGTTATTGAGTATGATGCATTACGATGTTTTCGTTGTAGAGCAAATGTGATTTAAATTCAAAACGATGATTTTTCACCTTTTCTAATTCGATCCCAAGACGACTCCGGGGTAAAACGCCTGTTTAATTGCTCAATATGCACCCCAAAATTGGATAAGACGCACCACAACACTGGAATATGATGCACCACATAGCATGCACCGCTTGTAAAAGATAAAACACGGCTATAAAAAGCTACTCATTGGAGTGAAAAGTAAGGAGGTTGCAACATATGTATCACCAAGTTCCCTTAGCTCTGTTTGGTGGTCAAGCAGCCAATGGACATAGAATAAAGACTTTGCGCTAATTGTTGTGGTTTGTTGACAACTCCTCATTATCTACACGCTTAGAAAAAAGTACCCAAAGGAGCAGTTAATTGTAGCAAGCACATTTGGTATAGTTGTGTCAATCTACCATTGGGTTCAAATTACTTACTTTTGGGTAAAATTATGCCAGTAGTAAGTTATTCATACCCAACGTTGGCTTTATACTCTTGACCGCTTCTCTGGGGACTTTTTTCTAAGCGTGTAGGCGTATACATAACGTCACGGTGCGTTCTGCCCCAGTTTTAGTTTTGCATGGTTTTGTCTAAATATTCTGAAAATACGTGGAATTATAGTGAAGTTTTGATACTATCTTGAAGTTTAGTTGTGTGCGATATATGTGACTTTATTATAAACTATGGATATTAACGGTAAAAGCTTATTTTAATGACACTACTATTTACAAATGAGGTACAGTCATGACAATTTCTACAATTTTTGATCATATTTTGTGTATTTAGTGCTTTATTGTACTACAAAATTATGAGTTATGCTGTTTTATATGAACATTGATAAACTATCATTCAATTGAAGCTATAGCTTTGAAGATTTGAGCATATTAATTGAGTGGGTCATTCTACCCCACCAGTGCGTTTCGTACTATTCTCCCTACTGCCTATTGCTTTGATCTGGTTCTAGCGATTTGTTTGTTTCCCTCTCTCGATGCCTAGCATGTGTGAGAAATTATCTCCCGCTGCTGGGTTTATTTTTGACATGCACCGACTATTTCACACATATTATTCTTCTCGTCATACTATTAATTATAGACCTTGGAGAGGAATGACGGCGCGTGGTGCAAATACTGGTAAACGGAACTTTCAATCTTTCTCTTCATTTCTATTCGTTCTAGCAATAAATTACTCACTTTCACTTTTTTTAAAAACACTATAAAATAAAACTTTTTTGAGCGTACTAATACGAACGATTGTGATTGGGAAACTAGGAGAATTTATAATTAACACTTGATCACTTTTTAAAGATAAAAAAATAAAACATTCAAACACTTTTTTCAAATTTTCGCTAGTAAACGCGAGCAAATTCCTTCAAATTCCACTACGAGCTTATCTTTTGACAGATAGACCTATTTCGTCTGCTACTTACAGACTTCTTCAGTGTCGAGTGCTAAATTACAGTACACTCCTAGAGCCTCTCATGTAGCTCGGAAATTATCTGCTTCTGACAAATTTCATCACAGATCGTTACTCAGAACATAGGGAGAAAACAGAAAACAACAAAGCGTAAATAGAAATTGCAGGGGGTTTCCAACAACTTTTGAAGTGACAAGTAATCAGAGATTACTTTCAATTCCGCAAAGTAATCATATAACCATGTGATGATGTGATGTGATAGGAAGCCACCACCAGTGCAGGACTTGCCATGGCGAACAGTTCCTCCCAATGACAAGATCAAACTGTACATACCTGCAATCCTCATTATTTAGTTGTATGAAGGGCCAAAAACGGGGATGTGGACCCGTAAGCAGAAGCACTTACACGAAACCCACGGAAAGGATAGAGAATCTCCTTTCAACGAAACGCTCTTATTACAGGTCTTGCACAGTATGCAATACACATTAGGATTTCCGTCTGGTGGTTTGTTGAAAATTAGAGTTAGCAAACTCACTGTAGACTGTCGGAAGACAACTAGGGCTTTCTTGATCTCGATCTGCCGATTTCCATCAAGCAAGGTACAGTTGTCATCCATGATTTGGGCCAGATAACCACGAATCTCCATCCAGCCTACAATTTGTCTGGCACCCTGTTTCCCCTCTTACCCTTTATTATTGCATGTAGTTGTTTATAAATATTTAATATTGACACCATAATTTTAATATTGCATGATGTCAGAGTATACAAATATTATAAAAGTTTATGTTGTGTTAATTTGAAGGCAGGCATTATTTGTATGCTTTAACGGTTTACTTACACGGCTGAACAAAGCACTTGAATTTTTTCACGACCGATCCGTACCACGTCCACTCCAAAACCGTGCAAAGTAATCATATAATCATAGGTATTTATTCACAATAATCAGGAGAAATCATAAGTAATCATAACTAACCATAAATAATCATATGTAATCTTTGACAATTAGTAATCATAAGAAATCACAATAATCTGGAGGTAAGTAATCATAACGAATCATAAGTATTCATAAATACTCATAAATAATCATTGGCAATCAAACCAGTAAACAGTTAGGAACTGAATTAAATGACATTTGATTTTAAACTTGTTCAATAAGTTATATATACACCCAAAAGTTGAAATTGTAGCAAAAAATGCAATTGCAGTTTTTGCAATCATATTTCGAGAAATCCGCATGATTCTGAAAAATCAATTTTGCCCATCATGATCCACAAAGCTTTTTATGGTTTAAACAAAGCCATACAAGTGTGTCCAAGCGGTTATTACTGTGTGCTTAGGCCTCGACAGTCGCAGCAACCGTTGGGTGAGACAATGACACAGAATGCCGCTACACAATTTGCCACTGTTGCTATTCCGCTGTCAAGTGTTCTATTTTTATTTTCACTCGTCATCACCCTCCTATCGCCCTCTCATCAAGTCACCATGCAGTTTATGAAATAAACGAAGCCATGTAAGTGTGTGCGACCGACATTTGCTTCATTGTTGTAACGTTGAGTACCTCGACAACCGAAGCAACTCTAGGGCTTTTATTCGGATCACCTCAACTTGTTATGGTGGCTGGATAGTGGACAATGGAGAGCCGCCACGCTGATGCCCGCGGTTCGTATCTCAGTTGCGGATCGAAACCTTTTTTTAATGAGCCATTGAATTTACTACTACTAATCAACTGCACAACCTCACGCACACATTGAATTTTTCTAAGCGAATAGATGTGTTACCTTTTTGCCCACGACCAATGTTGCATTTTTTCTCCAAGTTACGATCCATTACGAGAAATGAAACCAAATCATGCGAAATTGCATTACAATCTTGCTTTTTTTATTTTGGGTGTAATGTCGCATCCGGCGCACTATACAGTACACTACTTCAGACACTATACATAACTTAAGAACGATGGTGAAATCGATCATGATTGTTGTGATTACAATGATGATTGTGATTATTGATGATTATTTATGATTACTCATGGTTACCCATCTTTACTTCATGATTACTTCATGATTACATACCTGATTTTTGGTTACTTCCCTTACATACGTTTCGACCCCAACTGGTTCCAAAAATCTAATTTTTGATCGATTCAAATTGTATTCGTATCAAATGAAAGGTACAAAAATCCAGTTTTAAAATATGTACAAAAAAAACCGGATTCAGTCAGTATGGCCATCAGGCAGAGATGGCATTTCGCACTAATGTTACGCCAGTGAGTGAGATTTGTACCTTCACAGAGGATACAACCATAACTCACCTCAGATAAAGCAAAGTGCTCTTTTATTCTGTGAAAAAAAGACAGACTAAAAGTGTGCGCCCGTGATAGTATTACCTGGAGTGAGTGAACCACACTCTCTTTAAACAATCGCGCTCACGTGCTCTCATCTGTCTTCACCCACGTACTCGCCTGCGATCACCGCCGCGTACAGTTGTGCGAGTTTTGTGATTCGCTGGTGCGTTTGAAAGTTAAAACATCGTCAGAGTGGCAGAAAATGTCCGAAAAAAGGAAGCGGGACGAAACATTATTCTTTCTTCCTTTGTTATGTAGCGTCAAAGCGAATTTGCAATCACTGCTGAATATTAGCAGAAGAGTCCACGCCAGTGAGCTCACTGAAACGCACGCGTCAGGGAATTTATCTGCATTCGCTTCTGTGAATTTGAGAGCTTCTTTCTCGCTCTAGAGCGATCGAGTGTAGTGTGAATAAAACCATTTATTTCCACTCACATACGCTACCCTGCCGGCGTCGGTGGTGTAGTGGTAAGCGTGACTGCTACTGGCACCCCAGTGGGTCTGGGTTCAATCCCAGTCGACGTTGGCAATTTTTCTGAGGCGAAAATATCTGGTCACGTCTTTTTTCGGAAGGGAAGTAAAGCCATTGGTCCCGGCTCATATTCATGAGTCGTTAGGTTGGGTCCAGGTGGTGGAGTCGTCTCCCTGGCGTCGGTAATTGTCACCGTGTGAGGAATTAGGCCGACGGAAAAAAAAAACAAAAAAAGACATGCGCTACCCGCATGCAAACACGAGAGTGAATATAAACAAGAGAGAAGGTAGGAAGAGTGTGTTCCTCTCGTTGAGATAGGAAGAGTGTGTGGAAAATTTAAAATCTCTCTCTACCACACTGAGGATATGGACATCACTGCCATCAGAAACTTGCTCCAACTGAAAAAAGTCCTTTTTGAGACCCTAACTTTGCGACCTGTAACTCTGTAACCAGTTAAGTAATAGGAATGTTCTAAAAAGTACCGTTGAAAAATTGGGTAGATTAATCTCCTTTGGTACAAATCCGACATTGTTCCTTTTGTACCACTTTAGTGCATATTTAGAGTAATTGCAGGAAGCAAGATCAGGTCAAAAATTGTAGGCTCGTTATGTTGTAAGATCAAGGGTAGCAACCTATTTTGTAAACATTCATTGTGTCTGTCGTAATGAATGGAAGAGATATTTCTCCACATCTGCATATGGCTTGCCAAATTTTTCGGTGTAAATGGTTTTCACTGATCCAAGAACATCCTTCTCTTTGACGAGGTATAAAACTGTGGTCCCGGCAGAGTTTTATAATCGCCTTTTATGTAGGTTTCATCGTCCATGATAACCCTGCCCAAATTTTTTGGTCAGAAGTTTGTCATACAGCTTTCGAGCCCTCGGTTTCACAGATTCAGCCTGTTTGGTGCTTATGCTTCAGACGAGTCTGTAGGCACATTCTCTCCTTGGCATGTTTTTTAACATAGCTTTATGCCAAATCTTGGACTGATGCTGAAGGATGACGTTTGAAATAGTCCCTTACCTTTCTGTCGATTGTAGGGTCAGTGGGACCGGGTTTTCTACCCCGTCTCGAAGAATCTACGAAAGAGCATTGGATTTAAACAACATGACGTAGCTAAAAGTTGGTTAAATACTGTACCCATGTTTAATTGACGGTTAATCATTAGTATATTTATAATTCTCGGAACAGTCTATATCGTTGAATAAATCAGAGCTGGAAAATCAGTTCATTGTTCCAGCAAAACAATGATCCGAAGCATACAGCAAAGAAAATTGAGTCATTTTTTCGTTCATGCCATATCAAGCTCATGAAATGGCCTCCTCAAAGCCCAGATTTGAACCTCATCGAAAATGTGTGGGCAATTCTCAATGTTCTCGTTGATAAAACTAGATTTACACAAATAAAAACAACTACTTCCAAGTTCTTGGCAGAACCAGCGAAGACCTTGATCGCCAGCAACTGCAAAACTTAGTGGAGAGTATGCCGAAACGTCTGGGACAAAAGGTGAAAGGAGGACACATACATTACAAAACGTCTTGATAACGCGTTTGATTGATCTTCAATAGGAAAATTACACTCAGTAGCAAACAAAAAGCCGAGCAAAATTTTGTTTCCAAAAAACGCGTTGTTCAACCTCCTGTAACTTTGGAAGTTGTGAGTTCAAATTTTGTCCACATTTTTTTCTGCAGTGTCTTAAACCATGGACAAATTTTTCTAAATTTCTAAAAAATCCTAAATTTTTCACAGAAATACTGATTTTTGAATTGCTATGTCTAAAAATGGCTTTTTTCACATATGTTATGATAACTTCAAATTTAAAAATCATATCAACATGAAATTTTGGTGACATAAGGTCTATACATTGATTATAGTGTTTTCAAAATTTCAGCAAAACATATTGATAATTGACAAAGTTACAGAAGGTTGAATAACGCATTTTTTGGAAGCAAAATTTTTGCTCGGCCTATTTTTTGCTACTGAGTGTATAAGGGCTGTATCGAAAATAAGTTATCCACATATTGTTCACTCAAGTAACATAAAAACACGATGTTTTATTCAAACAAATACATGATTCTGAACTGTACGGGATTGACCTTGAACAGTGTGAAAACCGGATGAAATAAATATTGTTCTTTCACAAATTTTCGATTTGTTGATGCAACACTTTTCGTCAAGTTCCGGACAAGTGTTCCATTACATTTTTTGGACGCCTTAGCCCAAATTTTGAACTCTTTTTTGTTGACGCTTTTTGAAGACCCTCTACAAAATTTTCCAAATCTCCTAATTTGGGTCATTGATGTCTATCTCAACGAAATCTAAACCCTTTTCCGTGAACCATTTGAGAGTTGCTTTGACGTAATGCGCCGACGCCAAATCCGGCCTAAACACGATATGGGTACTATGCTTCTGTTATAAAGGCACCAACCTCTTCTGCAGACACTCCGATCGATAGATTTACCAGCCTTTCTTGACCAAACTTCTCTCCTTTAATCGACCTGTCTGCATTGTTTACATCCTCTTCGACGACGACAGTGTAGTATTGTGGACCTGGAAGGGTTTTTGAGTACTCTTTTACATCGGTCTCGCCGTCCATCAAAAAACATGCATTCGATCGCTGCAGAACTCGCGAATACAAATTCTGGGACCTCGCTGCGCGTTGCTTCTGTTCTGCACTGATATCGGCAATTTTCTGCTTCTTGTAGGTCTTCAGGTTGTTCTATTTCATGATACGTAGAATCATTCCGACGCTGGTTCCCGCTTTATTAGCCAAATTACAACATGGATTTGTTCTTCCGAATTAGAGCTACCACATTCTGATCCAGTTTAGGGTTGGATGATCTGGGTTTTCTGCCTCTTTCTGGCTGTTTATCCAAAGAACAGTACACTGAAGTTTTTTTTACGACGGTAATGGTACCGCTTAAAAAAACCACGTAAAAAAAACCGCGATATTTCAAAAAACGACGTAAAAAAAACCGCGTTATATCTAAAACCGACCTAAAAAAGTCAAGGAAATAAAAATTATATTTCATATTCATATAAAAAGAATATGGTCATAAAAATCAATTAGTGGTGGAAAAACACCGGGAATCTGCTACAAATAGAAAGAGGTTGTTGATTCAATGTGTGAGCAAAGCAGTCCAGGGTAGTTACAGAGAGTTTTTGTCTTCAGGAAAATTTCTCAGTGTGTCATTCGTCGTTTTTCGACATTATCATATTAGTTCCACATTATGCCGCAGAGATGGCGCTGCAGTCGATCTTTTCTAAATTAAGCGCTAGAGATTTGCCGTCTTCGGCAAAGTTTCTCAGTATGTTATTTGTAGTATTTTAATTTTAACATATTAGTTCCAAATTACGCTGCATAGATGGCGCTGCAGTACACTGAAGTATTTTTCCACTACGGTATATATATGTTTGAAATCAATGGTTGGTTTGTTAGTCTATTTTTGTAGCGTGTTCATGGTGGAACAGAAAGGTGTTGTCCAGCAATCATGATATTTTGAAATTGTTTTTTTTTAATAGTTCCACTTGTTAAATTAATACATGTTAAAAATACATGAATACATAATATACGCGCATTATTGTATTTATTTTCGAAAAATTTTATAATCCACAGACTCCTAAAATACCCTATTAAGCACTCAACTACCAAAAATGGTTATGATGGATTCAACAATCACGTAATAAATTTCAAAGCGTTTCGCCAATTGGCGCATAGTTACACCCTTTTCACGTAGCCATGTGTTCAAAACAATAATTTTCACGTGATTTTCAATGCGCCACATTTTGAAAACGAAAAATTTAAACCGTGCCAACAAGAAGATGACTGTCAAACGCACAGCATTCTATGATGAACACATTAAAACCATCACATATACACGCGTAAAAGTGTTTGTAGATAGCTTATTTTCGATACATTCCTTCTGAAACCAATACGGTTAGGTTAACTTTCATCGTACATTGGGGTCGTTTGTGACCAATCAACATCTCAAAAAGCGGAATAAACTAGAGTTCTGAAATTTTTGGACGTTTCCTCTTTTGTAAGAACAAACAGATTAAGGACAATTTCAGTTTTCAGCGACCTCTAGAAGAGACGCTAGAAATAAATTTAAACGTAGTGCATTCGCTCCCAAAACATTATTTTTGAACCGACTTCTGATATCTTTGCCTCTAATGAAAGAAATGGGTTCTTAGAACGACATGCTGGCCAATGTTTTTTTTAAACTTGGCACATAGGCACCCAGAATCGGTTCCGGTATGCATCCGAAGAGGACAATTTTGGAACCTCATATATTTATACTGTTGGACGGCTCGAAATTAACGATTTTGAACACTGGTCTTCAAAAACTTCATGCCATAGACCAATAAGAGGATTTGACCACATCCGGTTTCTCTGGAATCGATTCCGGTAGGGCCTAACAAGGACAATTTGGGAACCCCACGTATTTGTTCCGTTCGACGGCTCAAAATTGAATTACTGATATCCGAAAACATCATACCATAGACCAACCAGGTCAATTGGCCATATCCGGATACTCTGGAACCCATTCCGGTAGGATGCAAGGAGAAAATTTTTGGAAACGCAAGTATTTGTACCGTTTAAAAATGCATAATTTAAACGACTGAGTTATTAACGCTTAATACCTGATCGCTTTTCGTGACGGTCGAGTTGAATCCTAGTATATAAAATAAAGACGAAGTCCTATGCTAAAAATAAATATTTTCCGTTAAAAGAAGCTAATATTTACAGTTTTAATTAAAATTCGTGAAGGCTCTGTCTTCAAAACGATGAAAATGATCAAGGCAATTGCACGTTCGTTCGTCCACATCGATGAGACTCGATAGAAACACACACGAAGCAATGTAAAACGAAACACAGGCGATACGAAGCTCTGCATCCCAAGTAACATTGTCAAAACCATCCTGGTTTATTAAGTTTTATCAATGTTTTACGAACACCACTGAAAATCAATTTGGTTTTATACTGGTTGTAAGCGGTGCCAATAGGTTTCAAATTTGAGTCAAAATTATCAGAACCTACACAGCTTCTTAACAACGATCTTAAAGCCTTGTCCTCTAAAGTTCCTCTTACTCCTATCGAATGTTTTATTTTGACTTATGAACTCGTAAAATGCTGTTTTGAAATGCCGTCTTAAGACTCATTCAAATTATCTTATTATGGTCAGTTGAAAATGCATTTTAAAACCATTTTGCCTCCAGTAAATGCCTTAAACAGCGAATTGGCATTGAGAGAAGTCACCAAATGACCAAATAGTTTTGTAGTAGCCATTGCGGAGATTAATTGCCTTTTTGGTAAAACTGTGATTTCTTCCAATCGCCATATTGAAATATATGAAATAATTGAAATGTGGAAAAATAAATACACCAAATTTTAAATGTAATACAAATGAACTGTCGATCAGAGACCAATTACGGCATTCTTTTAGATAACCTTATTGAATTTCATCAATTTTAGGAAATTTATGATGAATTTATTGAGAATATATTTGTTTCAATTTTGATTTCAGTGATGTTAACTCGCATAATCTCCAAGGCGCATTTATTTTCGGCTCTTATCGTGCCAATGTTCACCATAAAATTAATTGCGCATATGATTTGGAGCATGCTACGCTATAAAAACTCAATTTGTTTTGGATATTTCAACAAAATCTCCTGAAAATCAAGAACTTTTTTCTTAGATGTTATTTACTTCTGAATGAATCAGAAGAGCAGAGAATCGAACAAAGCAGAACAACAAAAACCAACCACGATATCACCGTGAAATTTGACAGCTGTGGCCGTTTCGCCCTATGCTGGTTTTGATGGTAGACAATAGGTTTTATGAAGATTCTCAAGTAGTCATAAAATCTTTCACTAGCACATTTTCAAAATTTTTATGGTCTTGTAAAACTTTTATTAATTTGTTTTCATAGCCTATAGACAGTGGGCCACTTTGGTGTGCCAAAGTCCAAAATTCGGTGCCAGATTATCAGTAAACCGATTTATGCACATGCTGACTTGATTGGAACTATGGACAATGAAACTTTTTACACCAAAATAGCAAAGAAGAAGACTACGAAAATAATTTATCTGTCTTCGACCTGGCTTCTTTTTCTCACACACACACTCAATCTTTCTCTCTATCTCTCAGATTCTTAGCATAGACCCTAATTGCAGTGCCAGAGCATCCGCGATTTCTTGTTGACGCGCTTTTCTTAGTGTTAGTCTTGTTCTTTCTCGTCAAGCTTTTCAATTCCTAGAGGCTGACATTTAAGACATTAGCTCCAATAATGCTAAGCCCCTACGCATCCATGTGTTGTTATGCCAATGACTTTAACGCATAACAATCATCAGTAAAAGCATGCCTTTCACTTTGATATGATTTTAATCCAAAAGCGAAACTAACATGCTAAGCCACAACCGTAGAATATCGCGTAGGTCTTTTGAATCTTATGCCAGGATTCGCGATACGTTCTCTATGCACATCTCAGAAATGAACAAATTAACTTAGGTTGGGCCCAGACCACTGAAATTAACGTTGAATGTAGAGCAAGAAGTGACTTCATTTCTAGTTGCTTGTTTACTCGACCAATCACATTAGATCTGCTCTACATCTGCGATCGGAATAATACTAATCCAACGATCTGGATCTCAGCAAACCATCTACTGCTGTTGGCGGGTTGCAAATTATATGCATCATCTTGGTTGGACTTTGCATAGTCCTACTGCCCAGACTGTAGGAGAAATCTAACTAGACATACGAGAAGAAAGTGACCACTCCCCTTCAGGACGATTGACAGTCCCTGCAGCAGCGGCAGCAGCTTGAACAGACATTCAAATGAAAAGCATTCAAATCAAGAGCGACGATCGACCACGCCCCACCCCCGGCTGCCATTCTGCTACCAACCACACCAATAATGCAATGCACGTTTGTTCGGCCATTTAAATGGGGATACGAATATTGCAATTACTCATTTTTTTCCGGATGCATTCCGAAAACCACCAGCGAGACCGATGCCGACCGCGTGCTATCATGTGGAACAAATCTTGACAGCTTGCATTTGCCAAACGACTACCGGCCTACTACTTGAACTGTACTTCTTGCTCTGTACATTTGTTTTCACACAAACGTGAAATGCATATCCAATCTTGATCCAATCTCTCCCTCCTCCGCTGTCACTGCGATCTTCATATTTGCCAAACAGAGGGGGCATGATGTGATAAACCATCACTCAATGCAACCACGGGGTCCGCAGATTAATCACTTGCAGTTGGACCCGAACAAGGCCACCGTGATGTTCAAATTCGGAGCAGAATTACGTTGACCATGACGACACGGCTCCAAGGGTTGCTGATCACTGAAAACCCGCCTGGCCAGTCAGCGGTCAGTCCGCAGCGGTTTTAATGAAGCGTATTGCACGACCTGCTGAGCCCCGATGATGCTTCATTGAATTTTGTGACCAATTTATCTGCTCGGGCTTCTGCCTGCTCAAGGTACACGATTCCTGCTTTGCAATTTTTCGGCGGCACAACCAAGAGCCGACGACGTGTGATGCGAGACGCGAGATAAGCTCATTATGATAATGATAGCCACTTGGTCTAAATACTCTCCACGGTGACTAAAGTTTGCTCACGGTACTGCGCGCATTTAGGTACAGGACAAACTCGTGTGAGATGGCAGGTCATGTGATGTGATTATGTTAAAAGGGGTGCTTCTGTAAGCGATTTTTTTCTTGTCGCTATAATCACGAGACACGAATTGTTGCGTCATGTGTTTAATCCAAGCTGGGTTGTTTGGTATGGACTGCTGGTGAAACTTGTGGTAGCTTTGCATGCACAGGTGAGAATATAAACGACTTAAGCACATCTACGATATACAATGGGACATTTGATTCAAGGGACAGTTCACTTGCCTTCATCATTTGTCGGACACATGGTTTCGACGATAAGACAATGGCTGAAAAACTAGAAATATTTAAACAAAATATTACAAAATACAAAATATTGTATGAGATTTACGAACACGAATGAAAATAATCGAAATTCTACGAGTGGATGTGAAACTTTGAAAACATCAAAAAAGTACAACGAATTTAAGGGAATTCTACAGCTTTAAAAACAGTTCAGCAAGTTTTCCAATATCTTAAATAGAGCATTTATATATTATTTAAAATCTATATAGATATTTTTTTAAATGGAGGATTCCGTCGTGCGCAGGATCGCTAAAAAGAGATATTATGAACAATAATTACAAGTAATTTCGATAAAATTGAGTAAATCAACGATGGTCAAACAGATTTTGTGAAGATTTTGCCATAATATGCCTTGGTAGCTCTCTGTTGGTGTCGTTATCGGCGGTCATCAATGAGCCCAGATACACGTCTACTACCTCGATTTCATCACCGTCGATCTGAACTCATGGTAGGAGGCTAACATTGTCTTCTCATGAGCCTCTTCCCTTCATGTATTTTGTTTTCAATGCGAATCACAAGCCCAATTCTACCAGCTTCGGCCTTAAGTCTTATGTACGTGTCCGTCACAAAGTTACCTGCTACAATATCAACGTCGTCGGTGAAGCCAAATGGTTGGACAGACTTCCTGAAGATCGTACCACTCGTGTCTATCCCAGCACTTCGAATCACACCTTCCAATTAAACAACAAATACGACAATCCACCTTGCCGTTACCCGGTCCAAGATTGGAAGGGACTCGAGAGTGTCCCTAATACTCACACAAAACGGCACACATCACTCGATCCAACGTTGCTTTGACCAACCACGTCATTTTTTCCGGAAATCCATCTTCGTGCATAATCTCGATCGATTGTATCATAAGCTGATTTGAAAACGATGAAAAGATAATGTGTGGGCACGTTAAACTCAGCCCTCAGCCCTCTCAAAGACATATTAACTGTCTTTTCCAGTTGTTTTGGTGGCCCTGAAAAGGGCTGTTTTGAGTTCAAGGGGACAGCACTGCCACCACCTCATTCCTCACAGCGCACCACCTCGTCATGAAGCTGATTTTCTAGGCCTCGGCTTCGGATCGAACGGCGGTTTGAATTTCCAGATACGCCAGGGCCATCCGCTTATTGATTAAAACGTCGATTACAAGAGTTGGCCTTAAAATAGACTGAGATATGGCCATTGCCTTCAAACAAGTTCTGATAAAGGGTCCGGAATACAGTTAACTTTTAATTTTATTCAAAACATGTGACAGCTCTTTCTTCTTGGTTTTTCATCAAAAACCTTTTATAAACTTAAAGTGGATTCTTGACCATATCGCCCACTCCCGAAACCACCGGAACGTCCCCGGAGGAACCTGTTGTAGGGAACAGTTAGGCATTTATCCCAAAACATGACGTGTGACAGCTCTATCTTCATGATTCTTCATAAATATGATATTGATAAACTTCAGAAGGCCATCGAATCCATTGACCACTCTCGACACCACTGGAACGTTTCCGGGAAAACCTACAGTTTAGGCCTTTCACGATTTTACTCCAAAACATGCCGTGCGGAAGCTCTATCTTCATGATTTTTCATAATAATGATATTGATAGACTTGGGAAAGCCATTGGCTCATTGGCCACTCCCGGAACATTTTTGTGGGAACATGTGGTAAAGATCAATTTCAAAATATGGACTATAAGACTCACTTTCTAGCCTTATCCAGCTTTCAGGTACCTCTGGATTAAT
Source organism: Aedes japonicus (assembly GCA_034211315.2). Taxonomy (NCBI): domain Eukaryota; kingdom Metazoa; phylum Arthropoda; class Insecta; order Diptera; family Culicidae; genus Aedes; species Aedes japonicus. The sequence goes on along the minus strand of JASCZW010006298.1, from coordinate 15,523 downwards.
TTATTTAGTTTTGGATCGGATAAGCAGGCAAAATTTCGGGTTTTATTAGTAGAGAGTTGGTCCTCCATCCTCTTCCAGGACGGCTTCAATCCGCCTGTGGATGGAGCTGTAGAGTGTTTGAATGGCGTCCAGTTTGGGTTTGACCAAGGTCTACGCTCCAAACAAAAATTAAAAAAAAAAATATGGCGAAAAGTCTTCGAGGGGGGAGGGGGGAGGTGGTCTGAGATTTTCAAAAATTGAGTCTACGTGGTTTATGCACAGACCCTTATCACGTTGTAGATGGTTGTGGTCTGTTTGAGAATTCAAACTCTATTAAGGTGTGGCCCATTTAGTATTGGGCCAAACATTTTTGATTGTTACAGCGACCCTAGTGGTCGGATTTGTAAACTATGACATCTTATGTGTTTCCTATAACAAAAACAACATCAGACGTTATTTTTCACGGTGCAGTTTCAACGTATTTCAGAGAATTACAAAATGGAAATAGAATGAAGAACAATAATTCTGCGCAATTATTTGAACAAACTCTTCATGGTCTGGCCCAAAACTTGCTAAAGTGTTGGGTTATCCCCGAAATACCGTGTGTGTTTTGAAAAAGTACAGAGAAACTTTGTCGAAGGATCGTAAGCCTCAAAGCAAAATTCGGGTGGGTACTGTCCTCCGTCAACTGCCGGACAAAGTCATCAAGAACATTAAGACAAACCTCAACATCGCAGACCGCGATTTGGCCAAAAAGTTTCGCGCCGCACGCAGTACCGTGCAACGGATTCATCTCCGGGAAGGCTTCAAATTATACCGTGCCTGTAGAGAACCAAATAGGGATCAAAAGCAGAACAATATGGCCGGAACCGTGCCTGAAAACTGTATGATCAGGTGTTGAAAAAATTCAATGGCTGTCTCCTCTTGGATGATGAAACCTATGCAAAGGCCGATTTCAAACAGCTGCCGGGACAACAATTTTACTTGGCTACGGCTCGCAGAGATGTTTCAGCCAAATTCAAGTGTGTGTTTGTAAATACATGATTTGGCAAGGCATCTGTAGCTGCGGTAGGAAGACCAAGATATATTGGTGCGAAGATTTTAGAAATCGGTCTTCAACTGAATTAGTTATTAACGTTCAAAACCTAAGCGTATTTCGTGACGCTCCGAATTCTCGTACTTGCAACGTGTATCCCTGTAATGAAAACAAAGACATAGTCTTACGCACAAATAAGTTCAACAATGCCCATCTACCTCCAAAAGCTACCAATCCACCGCTGTAGCACGCTTGACCTCATCCTCCGTTAAGAATCACCTAAGATAAGATACACCTCATGGGATGCGATTTCCCAAGGACTTATGTCTTCTAGCATCCAGTCTACAGCCAACAGCCTACAGTCTCGACGACGGATCTGCTATGTTTTTCCTTTCTCGCACGAATTCCACCTAAAAACTATATGGAGTAAGCCTAAGAGCCCAACCATCTGCACGGTTTGAAAATTTGGTAGGATAAGATAAGAATCGTATCGATAATAAACTGGCAACACTTATGATGCGCCCACACAAACACGTGTAAGACCATTGCACAGTGATTCCATTCCATACAAAAGGCGGAAAAAAGTCTAAAATTATATTTTACAAAGCTAATTTCGTGTTTACGAGTAATTTTTGGCCACTGATTTCAAATATGCTATCAAAATTGTCATTTTAAGTCACACTTCCGAGATATGGCCACATTATGGTCACCTGGAATATTCGAAACGTCTGATAAAATGGTTAACTCATTAGTCTCGTCCTAAAGCAATACTAATATTTTTTTCAAAATCATATGTTCATACAATGTAAGAAGTAAAGCAATGTGGAAAACAATTTATGGCTTGGAGTGGCCATTTAGTATTCTTTCGAAAGCTTTGGAACATCCGTAAAATTTGATAACTCAGCTATTCCATACCAAATGGGTATGTCTTGACTCAGCCTATCAACCATCGATTATTTTGAATATAACTCATAAAGTTCAAGCTCGATTCAACTAGTTCTACACTTGCTAAGAATGTTGATAAGACATTTGGTAGTTTGTTCACGAAAGTCACACAACCTTTTATAGTCAGCTTTCATGGATAGTTTAATGTCGGTCTAGGCACAAATTGTCTATTATGGATGCAAATTCGTCCATTCGTGGATTAACATGCAGTCTTTGGGTTTTCTTCTATTCTATAATTAAGGCATCAGCTGTACTGATTTACTTAATACAACATTTAACAAACTTAATCCTCAAACCTAATGATATTATAATGATTTATCCCATTATGAAACATTATATTCACCTAATTGATTTATTCGTTTATGTTTAAGAGCATCAATATAAACACCACAATTATGCACACTTGATCATTATACGCCATAGTTGGAACATAAGAAAATGTACAACATGGTCTACGATTTCTGTAAAATCAAGGATTACTATGTGAACAGTTGTTTGCAACGTAACATGTTCTGCATAAACTGCATTACTCGCTGTATCGTTCAATTAGCTAATTTAGATATTGAAGATCTATGATCATCGGTTCAGCATAACCAGTGAAATCATGATAAAGTTCAAGAAATCAAATAGAGTGAACAACTTTAAGTTGTTATTGTTCAATTGCTTTGGTTCCTATCATGCTAGCAACATGATTTTTTGATTTTCGCAATAAATGACACATTTGGTACATAGGCCGAATGAAGGAGCTAGGCTAACATTACATCCCCTTACCCTAGATGAAGTGGATCATAACAATTCGCAATATTTGGTAAGTTTGTTCCTTGGGGCAAAATATTTGATTCCAATTTTTCATTTTGTCATAAGGGTTACCTATTTTGAGATAGGGTGGTCCAAAAACGAAATTTAAGAAAATATATATGTTTTGAAAAATTTACTTTTGAACCGATTTATTTTTTTATGATGCAAGAAAATGAAAAAAATATTATATATGGTTTTAAGAAAATATATGAATATAAAAATTAAATCTTATTTGAAAATCAATTATAGATTTGTCCAGTTTTTATTATATTGATGGCGATTACCATATTCATGTAAATTTCCATAGAAAAAATGCAGACGATTTTACCGTAAGTCATTAAAATGGTTGTCATGATTTATTCCAATATATGCATTCATCTATTTTACCCCTCTTACAAAAGAAAGGTAAACAAATTGCTTTTTAATACGATCGAGGATCGAGTATTATATACTGCCCATAATTCAAAAAATGGCTAATATGCCATTTTAGTCAAAATAGGAAAAAAGTGTTGCATGATTGTTGACACCCTTATTAAGGTACCCACTGTATAACATTTTCAAAATAATGATTTATAGGGGTAAACGGCTTGAAAAACTAAATGGCCAATGTGTAATATAAATGATAAATTGTCTAATGTGCATGATGATACCGAGCGCAGCATCCAATTGGATGTTAATTGAGATTTTTATGGCTATCAATAGTGATGGTCTGACAGTCAAGTAGATACAAGCACCAGGTTGTTAATCCAAATATTCTGGGTCCCATACATTGTTTTATATTTTTTATGAATAGATTAGCGTACTGGAACTTTTAACCAATGTTTTTTATTGTACAAGATAGCATTGATTCAGATATTTCTTGGCAACAGCATAGCTAATTACTGCCCATTGTATCCTCTGGTGCTACCGAATTGTTGCAGATAATTTAAAGCCATTTGTGTCACAAACTCATAACGCGATAAAAGACAACGTATGCACGTTAGACAAAACAAATTTCGGATTGTCAAATTTCTCTTGCTTTGTAAATGAAAAATTGGCTACTACGATTAAAAATCATAATTTGAGAAAATTGGCTACTTATTTTCTCATTTCAATTCAACGGCATGATTTCGGAATCAACAACAACTATAACGAGTAGTTTAATAGTTATTAAAATAAAATAAAACTTGCTCTAATAACAAAAACACTATGATTGCATTTTTCTCGAATTCGTGTTGAAGGCATATTAGCCGTTTTTTGAATTATGGGCAGTATAGCATTTGACTCAGCGTTTATTCGGAGTTTAAATATCAGCGTCTGGAAGATAAATAATATCAAAACTTTATCAGCATGCGACGCAGAAAACATGGTGAAATAAATGAAAAATGAATTTGAATTTGAAATGACAACAATAACTGAGGTTTATCACTTCAAAATGTAAAGTTTCAATGCATTTTCCAAGGTGCCGGAACGTAGGATCGTTTGGCTTAGGCATCTCAGATATTGAAGCAGCGGTCGGTTTTCCAAGCAATATATTTATTATTTATTTGTCAAAATGTAAGGTAAAAATAGCGTCACTCTAGAATGAAAGTGATACACAACTCTTGAGACAAAGCTATGTCCATTTAGAATCCGGAAAATAATCATCTATATCTCGGTAAAGGATTGACCTACAAATAACTTTAATACATCAAAACAAAGGTAATTCACTGAACATTAAAGAAACAATATCAATACAAATCATTTCTCTTCGTTTCTAATGAAAATTCGCACTTTCTTCTTCCCGAGCCGTTTTTCCACTTTTCTTAAGCTTCCGCTTCATTATTGCCCAAAATCTCTCGATGGGCCGGAACTGCGGGCAGTTGGGTGGATTTATGTTTTTATCGATGAAATCTACGTTATTATCGCGGTACCACTGGATGACTTCCCGGCTGTAGTGGCAACTCGCCAAATCTGGCCAAAACTTCACGGGACCTTCATGGGCTTTAATGAAAGGTAGTACGCGGTTTTTGAGGCATTCTTCCTTGTACAGCTTCGAGCCCATCGTCTTATTTGCCACGAACACTTTGGCCTTTGCTCCGCAGCTGCAAACCCTTTGCCAAATCATCAGATTTTTGTCAAATTTGTCCATAAAAGCAAACTTGAACTTCGCAGGAATATCTCCTCTTGCCGTCGCCATGTGGTATTTTTGGTCAGGAAGCTGTCCGAAATCCATTTTGACGTCGATGAGCAGGCATCCTTAGTACTTCGTCAAAACCTGCTGGTACAATTTCCGAGCTCGAGTTTTGGTGACGAAACTTTGCTTCAACGTTCTGTTTGGTTGCTTGCTGGATCGATAAGAACGATATCCTGCTCACAAACGAGTTCTTCGAACGGTACAGCGAGTCGTAGCGTAATTTTGTGCGATTCCGTTATCTGATAGTCCAGGGTTTGCTCTGATGGTTCTCAACACCTTCTGGTTCAACTTGCGGCCATATTTTTTACTACGGCGCTTACCTCGAGGCACTCAATCCACGCCCTTTTGATCCACATGGTTGATTTGGCGATTTTTGACATTTTTGCGATTTTTATTGCGGACCACGTTTGATTATCAACATGGGTGTGCAGAATTTGTTCTCTCTTCTCGGCTTCCATCTGGTATAACTTTTGACTCACTGAACGAAACACCGTGAAATTTATACCACAGAAAATGGTCGCTTAGCTTAACAAACTGCTGTAAAAAATTCTTGCAGCGGTCACTTTCCGTGTCACTGCAACACAATAAGTGATTCCGGATTCTAATTAGACAGAACTATAGACACATACACAGACACATTCAGTTCATCGAGCTGGGTTCGTTGTAAATAACACTTGGCCCTCCAGGCCTTGGGTCATAAGTCTGTTTTCTAAGATATATATTTATACATTTCTTCATAAGACAGTCCAAACCGTTGTATTCTGGCTCGAGATTTATGTATCTACCTATCTTATTGTGGTGTATGTGCACATGTGAGAGTCACATCTGAAAACTTTGTTGAAGTTTTTTGTCCTATTCTCCATATATCTTACATTAGAGTTAAAAACCACGACCATGTAGGACGCATACTTTGAAATATTGTAGAGAGCATAATTTTCATCCAATGTTCATTAAATTTTGTAAAAGAAATCTCAAATAGTGTATCAAATTTTAAAAATATATTTATTGTAAAATGAGCAAGTTGATTTCTCGACTTTTTTCCGCCTTGGAATCACTGTGCATTGGTCTGAGCCTACTTCAGATCGCGTTCATCTGTCTACAACTTGATCAGCTGATTGGTAAACAGTCATCGTTTTCAAGATGCCGTGAATCGAAAATAGTGTTAACATTTAAGTGATGGGCACGTGGCTTCGTGAGAAGAATGTTTCGATGAACAAAATAGCGAAACGTTTACGAATTCGTCACGACACACAGTGATCGGAAAGGACTTTTTTCACGGCGAAATTAATAACTCCTAAGGGTTACGTTTCCGAATCCGTTTCCGAATGTACAAAGTTCTACTACTTCAAAGTAATTCCAAACTGTTGCTGTGTCTAACTTTTGAACAAAACACAATAGAAGGATGTCAAATGCTCTTCATTCGATCAAAACTTATTTTTTACATAACACGCTTCGGGCTGCTCAATCCCGACTGGAGCGTCCGGCGCTTGTGAGCTGCTTTGGTTTAGAGCTATTTTGCTTGTGTAGGTTAGGGTGTCCCTAAAAATATTTTTTTTCATTCTAACTTTTAGTTTCAATTGTTAGGAAAAAATAATTTTAAGACAAAGTGCAGACACAAATATGATGCATGTTTTTGCTGATTTGAGTGTTTGTGTTTATTTTAAGTAAGGGGTAATTATAATGAAAAACATGTCCGTGTGCCCCAGGAGTACCAGTGCTCATTTAAATAGCAATTTGTTGCTTGATACCCATTAAAACAAGATTTTGATGAATTTCTGGCCAATTCTCGTCTAAACAACCAGAAGGTTGAAAAGAAAAAAAACTCATGTTTTAAGTTAAAATTACCCGTAACTTTTGAATGATAAGTTAAATTAATAAACTTAGTAAAGCAACATGTGCGCTATAACGTTTTCTATATTTTGCTTTAAATTCACTTTTTATCAAAATGAGAAACAAAAAAGTAATAGTTAAAAACAACTCATTATTTTAGAGACACCCGGACTTGAAGCAGAAAAACAGCTCTGTCTTGGTCTAATGATAAAAAAGTTGGTTGAAATTATATTTCCTACAAACTTGGTTTTGACATCACCCTTCTATTGTGTTTTGTTCAAAAGTTATCAACAGCGCCGCCCTAGTGGTTAAGTTTGGAACTACAAAATTATCACCATAAGATGGACAACTTGCTTAGGTAGAACTTTGTACAAGACACCATAAATCGGAAACGTCACCCTTAGGAGTTATTAATTTCGCCGTGAAAAAGGGCTTTGCCGATCACTGTGCGACTATTAGAAATCTAATATTGACAAGTTCGGAGATATCTGTCCGCTCGATGAGCTGCCAAGAAGAGGAAGAAAACCAGGTTCAGCTGACCCAAAATTGGATCGGAAGATAGTCAACCTCATCGTTCGGAATAGATCGATGTTGATTCGTGATTTGACCAAAAATCCTGGTATCTCTGTCGAAATGGTGCAAAAGATCTAGAAGCGGAAGATTTATAAGAAGCAGAAAATAGTGAAATTTCAGGGCGAAAACCAAAGCCAGAAAGTTCTACAGCCGACTTTTGCAGCGACCGTCTGCCTGCATTTTGATTGATGGCGTAACATATTTGAAAGAGGACTCCGAAACGCTTCCGGGACCGCAACTTTACACCAAGGTCGTCGATTTAGTGTTTGCAGAGCAGGATGCTTCCTTTATACAATCAACACAAGGTCCTTCCTTTGTTTTGGCCTGATTTGGCGTCAGGTCATTTCGCTAAAACCATAGTACAAAGGATGCAAAAAACTGGCGTAGATTTCGTTGGGAAAGACATCAATTCTCCAAATTGTCCTCAGCTTTGTCCGATTGAACGCTACTGGGATATCGTCAAGCGCAACTTCAAGAAGAGTAGAAAGGTGTGCAAGACCATGGAAGAGTTTAAAAAGAATTGGTCTGGCTTCCAGAATTGCGACAATACTCCTGTTCAAATCCTCATGAGTGGAGTGAAATCCAAAATTAGAAAATTGTAGAAATAAAGTTGCTTTCATTTATATTGTTTGTTTAAAATATGAGATCAAGACTTGAATTAGGTGATACAATTGTTTTTAATTTGTTTTTTTATATCATCCTATGAAAATATATGTGTTGTCAGTTTGTTTTTTATAAAGTCCTTATTCGAAATCCAAAAGTAAACTAGAATCGGAGGGTGAATCTTGTCGGCTTGTGCTTACCTGAATACATGTTTTGGTGTACAACGTTTTATTAACAGAACAACGTTTTATTAACAGAATATGATACCTTCATTAAAAACGACAATTAAAATCAATTTCTAAGACTGCTGTCGTTTTCGAGCTACACTCAAGTCTTTTTTTTACACGGGGGATACGTACCGTGTAAAAAAAACAGTGTAAAAAAAACCGCGTTATTTCGAAAATCGTCGTAAAACAAACTGCGTTATTTCAAAAATCGTCGCAAAAAATAAACCAAGTTTTTCAAAAATCGTCGTAAAATAACAGTTTTATTTGAAAAATCATCGTAAAAAAACCGTCTCATATCGAAAAACATTGTTATGACTAATAACTGTGAAAGAGCATATGCATAGTTTCTACGCATATTGCATCGTTAGAAGACAAAATTCATGGTTATCATTAATCTATAATGATGTTGTTTTTGAGAAGGAAATAATTTCTCATCACCATGAGGCTCTAGGAGTAGACAGCATTTTTTTTTTTTTTTGCTAGAACAAAGTTGTGAAGAGAAAGTATTGATAGTTCCGTTAGCTCACGGCAGGCTGTGAAAATTGAATAGAAGTAGTTTGAAATTGAGCGGAGGGCATTTTGAGGTAGTATTCCGAAACAGGAAACACAGACTTTTGCCAAGCATCCCCATGCGGGGTAGGTCTAATCTATAGCTAAGACAGGATGAAAATTATCCGTTTTTATCAGCATTTATGTATTTACTGTCAACTTTCCATACCTCGATATTGAAGGGACCATCGAGGTAGGAAGAGATCGACATTCAGAACAGAAATTGACTAGCCTGCTAGAACGATCCTAGAAGCATTTCGCGTTGCAAAAGTTTTTTTGTGTTTCCTTATCCAGAGCAAATCTCGATCGCTTGCTCCAAACACAGGTGAACTTGGTTTTTCGCAGTTTTTCATCGATATCCGAAGATAATTTGCTCACTAATATTTTCAAGGACTATAGACATGAGAATCATCAAGATAGAGAGAATATCGAGATAAAGAGACTCACATATATACCAGAGACTATGTTATTAAGAGACGCGTGGAAGAATAAAGTTAATTTGACGGAACTGAGATATTTTGTCTGTATGTTTTGACAACCCCAAATTTCGTGTTTACTTCGAGTGACTTTCACAAGTAGCGTGAATTTCGTCTGCAGCAGCGTTAGGATAAACGATTACATTATTGTCAATAACAGTCGTGTGCGTTTACAGAACTTTTCTATGTGACTAATTTTTCATAAAATGGAAGTCGCCATCTTGGTTCAAATGGCGTGGACATCGATTTCAGCCTCTACACGTTGTCCCGTTCCAAATATACCCATATTGCAGAATATTCGCCTCACAAACTGAAGTCGCTATCTTGCTTTTCACAATAGTGTCGGACGTGGCATAATATGTGAACGTCCCTCCACAACACACCATTGAGCGTAGTTAACTGAACCCGAAGAAACTAATCTTTTCATGACACACCAAGTATCCAATAATGTTTTTCGCATTTTTTAACTTTTTCATTGTATGCACATCCTTAGATCCTTAAGCTTTTTTGGGTCTTCAACCGCGTTATTTCAAAAATCGTCGTAAAATAAAACCGCGTTGTTTCGAAAATCGTCGTAAAAAAAAAACCGCGTTATTTCAAAAATCGTCGTAAAAAAAACCGTGTAAAATAAACCGCGTAAAAAAAGACTTGAGTGTATTTTGAACTATAGGCTGTTCCGAAAAATATAAATACACTTTCTTTCTCAATTAAAAAAGACCAAACTGTGATTTTTGATTATTGTATTTTTAAGCATAGTAAATAACAATGTGTTTTTTCCATCTTCATTTCAAATTTGCTTGTCTTTTAGTAGAGTGAGCGAGTTCTCTAACTTTTCCCTTAACACTACTCATTAGCTTCCGCGCAATGCGTTCACCTACCATTTTCAGCACTTTTGGCTAATCTTTCTTAAATGTTCCAACACTATTCGCTGGTTTCATGTGTTTTCTCAGTTTTACCTACGACAAAGCCCAGAAAGTTTTGAAAGGGCGAATCTCTGGGCGACATTCCTTTTGCACCACTCTAGTTCATATTTAGAATCATGGCAGGGAGCAAGATCAGGTCAAACGATTGTAGGCTTGTTATGCTGTTTGATCAAAGGTAAAAACCCTTTTTGCTGACACTCCTTCACGTAGATTTGACCATTCACTGTGTCTGACGTAATGAATGGACGACATATTTTTCCACATCCGCATATTGTCAGCCACACCATTTCCTTATTGCCGAATTTTTCGGTGTAAATGGCCTTCACTGATCCAGGAACATCCTTTCCCTTCGCGAGGTATTAAACTGTGGTCCTGGCAGATTTTTATGTAGGTTTCATCATCCATGATAACACAGCCCGATTTTTTGGTCAGCAGTTTGTCGGTTTGACAGATTCAGCCTGATTGGTGCTTCGCTTGGCTACTTCTGCTTCCGACGAGTCTGCAGGCCCATACTCTCCTTGGCATGCATAAAATTAGACGCCAAAGTACTTAGCTTTTCGCCACATCTCGGATTGATGCTGACGGATGAACGTTGAAATAGTCCCTTACCTTTCTGTCGATTCTACCCCGTCTCAGGGAATCTACGAAAGAGCACTGTTGTTGATGCTTCCGTAATGCAGTTTGAATTACTCCGACGCTCAAACAAAATGAACAGACTGTATGCAAAGTCGATCAAAACCGATCGATTATTTAAATACAATTAAATCACGATGATCCGAAGGATTCGGATATAAACTTCTATCTCCTTGTACTCACTGTTCACCTGAGCAGCCCACCTTCATTCATCCATTGAATTAAATCTAACTTCTTTTGACGATCACAATCTTACAAACTTGGACAAAGTATTGGGTCTACGTGGGTCTAATTACAGCCATCTGATCGATTCGATGTTGGCGCTCGCCGATGTAATTGCGCGGGAGGGCGCCAGCTATACCTATCGGACTTGTTCTGATTGAAAGAATGTGATCACTCCGACTACGACCAATCGAAATCTTGTTTCTCGAGTCTGCTTCACCTCTCTCGCGATTCGAACACGCTGATAAACACAGCAAACAGAATCAACTTGAATGTGAGCTCAAACTGCGGAAAATTTCCCTGGATTTCACTTAGGTTATCCGTAACGTACGACTGGACGAATCTTAAAATTTAGTTGAATTTCGCAGCCGTGTTGCAACTACTATACAGCAAATTTCGTAATTAATCGTTTCTTGTGATGCAGAAGAGGAAAATCCGGCTTTTATTACGTTCTAATTATCACCTAGTTGAGATCTCTAACGCGCGTTGGGCGAATAGACATTGGCAAAATTGGACATAGTTATACTCCCAGCATAACAATCAACAGATGGGGCGCCCGGGGTTCCTTATGAGGCATTGACGTCAGCCGGCATGGCGTGGTTGCTTGGATTGAAGGAAAGTATCTCCATGGCAAAACATCAGTAGTTTGCGTGTGTATGTATGTGTGTGAGCATTATTTTCACTGATTTCAATGGGCTCCCAGGTCCATGTTTTACCTCCCTCGCACGTTCAATAGCTAGCCAGGCTCTAACATACATCTTGGATGCAGTTTTTGGTTTGATTAGATCGCTGCAGGGGCCAACAACGGGACATGGTTTTGTGTGAGCGTAATTGCTTGTGGAATGGTGGATTCGGGGTGCAATTGCAAGATGTGCAAGGCATTGTTGCAACTATGTAACGGTGAAATCTCTTGTAGTGAAACCTCCTCGCATATACCGGCTATCTATCTGGAGGATATGTTCCATATCTCAACCATATTTAACCCAATCTGACATTCAATTACATGCTGATAATCTTCACCACTTACATACACCGAATAAGCTTCTGTCCTGTGCGGCACCCGTTCGTTTTTGGCCGGCTCGGCTGCAGTCGCACGCACTTTCAAAAGTGACGGGAACCAACAGAGCGCAGCGCACAGAACAAACACCCGCTTAATTGCAAATCCGATAACTTATCACAACCGTGCTAACAATGATTGGTCCGCCGTGTGGTGGATTATGATAATGCCGAAATTTACGGCCATTGGATGAACTGACACAGCTGCGGATTCCCAAGTCGGTATCGGGTGCGTTTCGGAACAATTTCGGTCTTTTTTGAGCAAGATGACCATAATGTGTGTTGTTATTCTTTCCTTGTGTATTTTGAACAAGTGAACGGATGCACAAAATTGCAGAGTTATGCATCAACCACTCTTAAAGCAGGCGCCAATGTGATAGTGCTTATAAATGGCTTTTGGGTATGAGAACGTCCCTCAAAATTGGTAACGTATGATTGCCTTTTCCACCACAAAACGTTCGAATCCGAAAGGCATGTCCGTTTGATTCACCCATCCACCTTCAACAACAACATCAGCAACGTGACGTGCAAAGGTCACCGTGATCATTTAAGTCCCTATTTTCACGTCACACCACGCAAACCCACCCATCCAGGGCAGAGACCCAGTGGTCATCGGTGGAAAATATCAGGTCAGCTTAACGATTGTTTAACCGTTTTCAACACGTTAATTACACGTTTCCACAAACTGTCAAGTCCGATCCGGGCATAGAGCCGCACAAAACCCAACCGAGAAATCACAGCTTGCAAAGCAAAAAAAAAGAAGGAAAAGAAGTGAGAGTTGACCAAAGCCCCCGTAAATACTACTGAAACTACTCCGAGTGCCTTTTGTTTGACTGACAGACCCCTCGGTGGCCACGACGGCGGACAAGCAGCCTGCCATCGGCGCAGTGTGCGCAACTCAAGAATAATTAAATCAATTTCGATTGGAGAGCAATCGGCGGGACTCGCTGGCTGCTGCAATTCAATGATCGACGTCCGGTCCCAGGTTGAGGGTGGCTTGGTTTGGGGTGAGAAATACTACACAATTGAGGAATTGAACCACTGACTGACTGGCGGACAGGCGCCCAACGAAGCACAGCGAAACGCACTGCTGCCCGGTTGGAGGCGACGTCAAGCGTGGCCCAAATTGAGATGCTTATCGAAAACGTTAATTTCTTCGAACACTGATTTTTGCGGAGGTTGACGTGAACTTTTGAACGGATGTTAACTTGAGAACACGGCGAAGTTGCCAGGGGACATGAAGGACATTTATCTTGCTGGGTGAGTCCACCGAGGACAGGATGTGTTGATTTTGGACTGTTTTAATTGAAGGGGTTTTTTTAAAACTACGTTGTTCACGTTGACGTCGTTTTAGACCACTCTTATCGAATATTTTCAATTTAAAATTTTCCAACTTTTCAATGGTGTAGGGTTAAATTTGGCTGACAGTTGGGTGACAAAATATTGATTTTATTCCACAATATCAATGGGATATTGAAACTACAATCTCTGTAAATCTTCTAGTTTGAATTGAATGAATACTTAACAATACACAGATTATACAATTTATTACAATTTATTTTCCAAAGCTCCTAAAATTTCCCCTCGTATAATTTCAAGCCATAGGAGGCGTAAACATCGAAATTGTTTGCAATATTTTATGCGCCATACAACAATATTTGCTATCTTTCTATGAATGATTGCATTGATAGGGTAGGGACGGCTTAATCAGGGTTGACTGTATTAATCAGTTTTTAGGAAATAGGTCTAAAACTCCTACAGTTTTCCAGACACTCTTTAATGATACGAACATAAGCATCATCTATCGGGCTAATGATTCGATGCATAAATCATGATTGATTACCAATTTAGTAACTCTCATTTTGAAGATTGAAATACATCATCTAGAAAACCATCAGTTTCCTACCTAATGAGGAAGTTCGCATCAAATTTTGCATTTTTTGCGTTTACTGGAAGGAATGTCTTCATCAGCTCCTTCTCACATCTAGGCTTGTAACTAGAATGATGAATCCTAGAGGGTTTGAGCTGTTTAGTGGAATACCTGTAACTAGAAATTAGAAGAAAAATTAGTATCTTCCATTTTACTCACCGTCATTTGCATTATCTTCAACAATGCGCGTATTTCGTCTACAATGTAGACTTCTTCCAGTGTCTCGTACTAATAGTCGAGTTATTAGTACGAGACACTGAAGAAGTCTGCACATTGTAGACTGAAAATACGCGTATCTGTCGAAGATAAGCAAAGGTAGTTGGAATTAAAATGGAAGGTACCAATTTTTCTTCTAAATTTAGTTAGAATGTGATGTTGAACATTATTAAATTTATTTCTATTTAGATGATCGGAAATCACTATTTATTTCATGTTCCTTCCAGTCATTTGAAGTTGATCTACGCTTATGATTATATTGGCACTAAAAAATATATTTCGAGCTGTTCAATGGTACTCAACGATAAATAATGCATCGCTGTTGAGAGGCAGCTATGTCCTCTCTTCTTTGTTAATCATGGATATACACGGCTGCAAATTGAACTCAACGTGAGTGTCAACATTACTGACAAATATGTAAGTTTGGTCGTTACGCCTGTCTCAGAACCCTGCTTGTGGACGAGGTTGTGATCATAGCAATCGACATGTTTTGCTGATTGTTTTCGAGAGCAGATGGGTAAAACGAAGGAGCGGGTTGAGGAAGCTGACGTTTGCTGCAAATCTTGAATTGGCCTATTCGATTTCGCCTTCGCACTCATGCACGGAATCGCACTTATACAATATTGTCTAGTTTATGTGCAGATTGCTGAGCTAAAGAAATCATTTTCATGATCGGAAAGCAATCTGCATGCTTTTAATCAGTCCCTGCAATTGGGAACTTTATTCCATGGCTACGACATTTTCTTGAGTCTAATGCCTGTTTTTGAAGGTATTTTCCGATAGATAAGAAGTAAGCAGAGGGATTAACGTCTAAATATTAGCAGTTCTAATTATAAATTACATACAGCTTCATAAATGTACCAGCTGCTAAACCAACGCTAACAACCCTTCCTGCACCTTCTATTTGGCGAGCAAATGTATTAATTGGTACCCTCGTCAGAGGCCGATCATACCGTTTTTGGAGTTTTGGTCACTCAAATCGTGCTCCAATATCCTGTTCGACTGTTCGCTCGCTCGATGAGAACGAAATTCAGTTCGGGGAAAGATTTTTCAAAAAAGTACTCTTCCAGCTGCAGTGAATTTCCCTTGCATAGTGACCGGTAGAAAAAAATTATAGAGTCGTGTGTAATAAAAATTCTCTTTATGCAGCCCGTACAAATCAGAACCATTCTATTTACGCATGCTCCGCTCTATTTGGACCCTATTGTACCAGTTTCAACACCAGTATTCCAATATACTCGTTAATTTCTAATCTCTTACCGCTGACGGAATACTTACTTTTGAGGTATGACAAAAAAAATCATTGATTACAAATCCGCCTCAAACGTGTTGATTTCCACCGGAAGTGGTTTTAAAGCGATTGACATGGGTG